>JBAKBP010005821.1:0-57500 GCA_037953745.1 Lithodes maja | reverse complement strand
GCATTCTGGTGGATGGAAATCGCGAAAAATGTAAGGCTTCGACAACACTCATGAGCCAAATTCAAGTCCCAAAATACTTGTCAAGCGCCAACTCGGACTTATTGGAACATAATATGATGGAGGGAGTTAAAAGAGTTGACGATCTCCATAGCCTGACCGTTCAGCTTCACCTCACACTCTGTGACTTCACCCATTTCGAAGACCATAACCTTGCTCTTCCCTGTATTTACCTTCAAATTCCGTTTTTCGCACACTGTTCCAAACTCATTTATTATTAATTGTCTAACTACTTAATTAGTTGAAATAGAGGAAAATTCATTATATAAGTTTATGAGCATTGTTTGTAGGTCGCTTAATTTCAATGTTATTAAATAACTTAGGCTCTTTTTGGACTCCCCAGGTCAAATTGGTTAAGAAGATATTACTTTAAGCCATCTATGCACACTTTGGTTCAAGTATCACTGACAGCCACCATTCAGCTAAGAAAAGTGAGCAGGATTTAGTCCGAAGTAAAAGTGAGACTAAACTATGTTACCTAAACAATGCTCACATTCAGTCCGACATGAATTATGTACTAAATGTGAGCTTATTTAGGTAACATAATGAAGTCTCACTTTAAACAGGGACTAAACCTTACTCACCAAAATAAAATAAAGTGAGCAGGGTTTAATCCAAGGTTAAAGTGAGATTAAACTTTGTTACCTAAACATGCTCACATTCAGTCCGACATGAATTGTGTACTAAATGTGAGCTTATTTAGGTAACATGATGAAGTCTCAATTTAAGATCGTACTAAACCTTGCTCAAAAAACGTAGCTTAATAATCCAGCACCTGGGAGTATAAATATAAAGGCAGGGAAGGTAGTTACTGCATTATTTTTTTTCGGGGTTGCTGTGTGAAAGTTTGTATTTTTGTGTGTGTGTGTATGTGAAAGTTTATGTATTTACCTATTTGTATTTACCTATTTGTAGTTTCCAGGAATTGAGCAGCGCTCGTGTTGTCCTGTCTTAGTTACTTTATAATCAATCCATTTTACTTAGACAAGTATCGTAATGGATATTCCCAGTTCCCAGTATTTTGGACTAACATATCATAACTTATGTTGCCCTATTTCCATATTTACTTTTATCCAACCTAGATTTGAACATGTTAATGTTCCTCGCTCTCACCACCTCCTCCTCCAAGTTGTTCCAAGTCTCTATACTCCTATATGGGAAGCTGAATTTCTTTGTGTCCTTACGACATCTGCCCTTCCTCAGCTTAAACTCGTGCCCTCTTGTCCTTCCATTATCCCTCACGAATAGATCTTCCCTATCTACTCGTTCCAAACTTTTTACTCCCTTGAACATCGTTATTAAGTCGCCTCGTTCCCTTCTCTCTTTCAAGGTAGGCAGTTGTAGTGTCTTAAGTCTTTTCCTCATATGTCAACTCCTTCAATCTTGGGATCATCTTCGTTGCTATCCTTTGGACTTTCTCTAATTTGTTTATATGTTTTTTCAAATGTGGTGACCATATCACTGCTGCATATTCTAATCTTGGTCTTATCATAGTCATTATCAATTTTCTTAACATTTCTTCATCCAAATAGTTAAATGCCACTCTCATATTGGTTATTATTCCATATGCTCCTCCAATGATCATGTTAATATGCTTCTCCGGGGATAGATCATCTTGTATTATCACTCCAAGGTCCTTCTCATGCTGTGTTTTGCCGATTATTTCAGTTCCTAATTTGTACACCCAGCTTGGCCTTATCTCACTTGTTCCCACTTCCAAAACATGACACTTTTCTGCATTGAAACTCATTTTCCAGGTTTGGCTCCATCTGTGCAACTCATCTAGGTCCTTTTGAAGATCCTGACAACTTTCTATACAGGTGACATTCTTCATGATCTTAGCGTCATCCGCAAACATATTCATATGACTATTCAAGTTTTCTGGCATGTCGTTTACATAAAGTAGGAACATTATCGGACCCAACACTGATCCCTGTGGTACTCCGCTCGTCACACTCCTCCACTGTGAATATTCGTCTCGTATCGTGGTCCTCATTTCTCTTCCTATTAAAAAGTTTTCCATCCATTTTAACATCCTACCATGTACACCTCCAACAACCTGCAATTTCCACAATAACCTTTTGTGAGGCACCCTGTCAAAGGCCTTTTTCAGGTCCAGGTAAACACAGTCAACCCATCCCTCTCTCTCCTGTGTAACATCTACAACTCTGCTATAAAAGCTTAATAAATTAGATACACAAGATCTCCCTTCCCTGAATCCAAATTGTTTCTCGCTAAGCACCCCCTGTCCCTCAATGAAGTGTGTCCACTTTTTCCTTATAATTTTCTCACAAATTTTACAAACAATGCTGGTGAGGGACACCGGTCTGTAGTTAAGTGTGTGTGTGTGTGTATGTGAGAGTTTGTGTGTGTGTGTGTGTGTGTGTGTGAAATTTTGTGTTTGTGTGTGTGAGAGAGTGTGTGTGTGTAATAGATAGATACAGAGAGAGAGAGGGAGATTTGCACTTTAACTCATGAACTGTGGCCAGATATAACAAAATCCAGAGTAAGAGAGAGAGATTTTTTTCTCTAACGTACCATGAATTTTGGGGAGACACTTTTTACAGTCAGCTTTGCCTTTTGTCTTCTTCATACACATAGACAAAAATGTACAGTCTCTCTAATAAGTGATGTCTCAGCACCAAGTATGTTTTGATCAATAATTGGTATCAGCAAAATCTAAGCTTCATTTTTTCATAGCGAGTGAAATATACAAACATGTTCCTATACTTACCCACCCTATCCAACATCTGACAGACATTAATAAAGCACAGAGCCAGCCAAACGTAATGACAGCTGGGACATGATTTATTAGCGCGACTGTACAACCCGGTATCACACGAGCATTTTACCGGAGTCACAATATCCGAGTCACAGTATCTGGCAATATTAAGAAGGGATGGGCGTATTTATGACGCAGAGGTTGCCAGATTAGCATTAGGAAATAGAGTTCTCTTACTCTTATAATTACCTCTCCAAAATTAGTTTTCTGCCCACAGCTAACACAAAGACAACTGCATATTCCATACTACCATATTCCAACATCTGGCAGACATTACTGCCCGATTACAACATCTGACAGACATTACTACTTTATTGCAACATCTGGCAGGCATTACTTCCTTATTCCAACATATGGCAGACATTACTACGATATTCCAACATCTGGCAGACATTAACACCTTATTCCAACATCTGGCAGACATTACTACTGTATTCTAACATCTGACAGACATTACTACCTCATTGCGACATCTGACAGATTTACTACCATATTCCAACATCTGGCAGACATTCCTACCTTATTCCAACAACTGCCAAAAATTACTGCCCGATTGCAACATCTGACAGACATTTCTAAAATATTCCAACATCTGACAGACATTACTATTTTATTCCAATATCTGGCAGACATTACTGCCCGATTGCAACATCTGACAGACATTACTATTTTATTCCAACATCTGGCAGACATTACTACCTTATTCCGACACCTGGCAGACATTACTGCCCGGCAACATCTGACAGACATTTATAAAATATTCCAACATCTGACAGACATTACTACTTTATTCTAACATCTGGCAAACATTATTGTCCGATTGAAACATCTGACAGACATTACTACTTTATTGCAACATCTGGCAGACATTACTACTCTATTCCAACATCTGGCAGACATTACTACCTTATTGCAACATCTGACAAACATTACTACCATATTCCAAAATCTAGCAGACATTAGTACCTTAGTGCAACATCTGGCAGACATTACTACCTTATTCCAACATTTGGCAGACAATACTACTGTATTCCAACATCTGGCAGACATTACTACCTTATTCCGACATCTGACAGACATTATGACCATATTCCAACATCTGGCAGACGTTCCTACCTTATTCCAACAACTGCCAAAAATTACTACCTTTTTCCAACATCTGACAGACATGACTACCTTATTCCAACATCTGACAGACATTACTACCTTATTCCAATATCTGGCAGACATTCCTACTGTATTCCAACATCTGGCAGACATTACTACCTTATTCCAACATCTGGCAGACATTACTACCATATTCCAACATCTGGCAGACATTACTACTGTATTCCAACATCTGGCAGACATTACTACCTGATCCCAACATCTGGCAGATATTAATACATTATTCTAACATCTGGCAGACATTACTACCTGATCCCAACATCTGGCAGACATTCGGCTACTACCTTATTCCAACATCTGACAGACATTACTACCTGATCCCAACATCTGGCAGACATTCCTACCTTATTCCATCAACTGCCAAAAATTACTGCCCGATTGCAACATCTGACAGACATTTCTAAAATATTCCAACATCTGACAGACACTACTACTTTATTCCAACATCTGGCAGACATTACTGCCCGATTGCAACATCTGACAGACATTTCTAAAATAATCCAACATCTGACAGACATTTCTAAAATAATCCAACATCTGACAGACATTACTACTTTATTCCAACATTTGGCAGACATTACTACCTTATTCCAACATCTGGCATACATTACTACCTTATTCCGACATCTGACAGACATTATGACCATATTCCAACATCTGGCAGACGTTCCTACCTTATTCCAACAACTGCCAAAAATTACTACCTTTTTCCAACATCTGACAGACATGACTACCTTATTCCAACATCTGACAGACATTACTACCTTATTCCAATATCTGGCAGACATTCCTACTGTATTCCGACATCTGACAGACATTACTACCATATTCCAACATCTGGCATACATTCCTACCTTATTCCAACAACTGCTAAAAATTACTGCCCGATTGCAACATCTGACAGACATTACTACCATATTCCAACATCTGACAGACATTACTACTTTATTCCAACATATGGCAGACATTACTGCCCGATTGCAACATCTGACAGACATTACTACTTTATTCCAACATCTGGCAGACATTACTACCTTATTTCAACATCTGGCAGACATTACTACCTGATCCCAACATCTGGCAGACATTCGGCTACTACCTTATTCCAACATCTGACAGACATTACTACCTGATCCCAACATCTGGCAGACATTCCTACCTTATTCCATCACACCGCTCTCCTAGACAAAGTTGAAAGGAAGGCCTTTCGTATCATTAACTCCCGTCCACTCACCAACTCTCTGCAATCTCTCTGTCTCCGCCGCAATGTTGCATCTCTCTCGCTATTCTATCGCTACTATAATAATCAGTGTTCCTCAGAGCTATCCCAGTGCATACCACCTCCTTTACGTAGGGCACGTGGTACCCGTCTTGCAACTCAATCCCACCCCTACTCTGTGCAACTCTCCAACCCAAGAGTGAAACGTTACTCTCAAACTTTCTTCTACTCAACATCTGAGCTCTGGAACACTCTCCCAGAATCAGTCTTTCCCTCTTCCTATGACTTAAATTGCTTCAAACTCTGTGTGTCCAGGCATTTTGGCTCGAACGTCCCTTGATTTTGGCCGTGTCACTCTTTCAACTATGGGGGAGGCACTCGCTATAGGCAGTTATGCCTTTTGCCTCCCTCAATCACATAGAAAAAAAAAAAAAAAAAAAAACTGCCAAAATTAATGCCAGATTGCAACATCTGACGGACATTTCTAAAATATTCCAACATCTGACAGACATTACTACTTTATTCCAACATCTGGCAGACATTCCTACCTTATTCCGACATCTGACAGACATTACTACCATATTCCTACATCTGACAGACATTACTACCATATTCCAACATCTGGCATACATTCTTACCTTATTCCAACAACTGCTAAACATTACTGCCAGATTGCAACATCTGACAGACATTTTTAAAATAATCCAACATCTGACAGACATTACTACTTTATTCCAACATCTGGAAGACATTACTGCCCGATTGCAACATCTGACAGACATTTATAAAATATTCCAACATCTGACAGACATTACTACTTTATTCCAACATCTGCCTGACATTACTGTCCGATTGCAACATCTGACAGACATTACTACTTTATTGCAACATCTGGCAAACATTACTACCTTATTGCAACATCTGACAGACATTACTACCATATTCCAACATCTGACAGACATTGATACTATATTCCAAAATCTGACAGACATTACTACCTGATCCCAAGATCTGGCAAACATTATTATCTTATTCCTACATCTGACAGACACATAAAATAGTACCTTAGTGCAACATTTGGCAGACATTGCTACTGTATTCCAACATCTGGCAGACATTACTACCTTATTCCAACATCTGGCAGACATTACTACCTTATTCCAACATCTGGCAGACATTACTACTGTATTCCAACATCTCTCAAACATTACTACCTTTTTCCGACATCTGACAGACATTACGACCATATTCCAACATCTGGCAGACATTCCTACCATATTCCAACAACTGCCAAAAATTACTATCTTATTCCAACATCTGACAGACATTACTACCTTATTCCAACATCTGGCAGACATTCTACCTTATTCCAACATCTGGCAGACATTACTACTGTATTCCAACATCTGGCAGACATTGCTACCTTATTTCAACATCTGGCAGACATTACTACCATATTCCAACATCTGGCAGACATTACTACCTGATCCCAACATCTGGCAGACATTAATACATTATTCCAACATCTGGCAGACATTACTACCTGATCCCAACATCTGGCAGACATTCGGCTACTACCTTATTCCAACATCTGACAGACATTACTACCTGATCCCAACATCTGGCAGACATTCCTACCTTATTCCATCAACTGCCAAAAATTACTGCCCGATTGCAACATCTGACAGACATTTCTAAAATATTCCAACATCTGACAGACATTACTACTTTATTCCAACATCTGGCAGACATTCCTACCTTATTCCGACATCTGACAGACATTACTACCATATTCCAACATCTGACAGACATTACTACTTTATTCCAACATCTGGCAGACATTCCTACCTTATTCCGACATCTGACAGACATTACTACCATATTCCAACATCTGGCATACATTCCTACCTTATTCCAACAACTGCTGAAAATTACTGCCCGATTGCAACATCTGACAGACATTTCAAAAATAATCCAACATCTGACTGACATTACTACTTTATTACAACATCTGGCAGACATTACTACTTTATTACAACATCTGGCAGACATTACTGCCCGATTGCAACATCTGACAGACGTTACTACTTTATTCCAACATCTGGCAGACATTACTACCTTATTCCAAAATCTGGCAGACATTACTGCCCGATTGCAACATCTGACAGACATTTCTAAAATATTCCAACATCTGACAGACATTACTACTTTATTCCAACATCTGCCTGACATTACTGTCCGGTTGCAACATCTGACAGAAATTACTACTTTATTGCAACATCTGGCAGTTACTGCCTTATTGCAACATCTGAACGACATTACTACCATATTCTAACATCTGACAGACATTGCTACTATATTCCAAAATCTGACAGACATTACTACCTGATCCCAAGATCTGGCAAACATTACTATCTTATTCCTACATCTGACAGACACATTAATTAGTACCTTAGTGCAACATTTGGCAGACATTACTACCTTATTCCAACATCTGGCAGACATTACTACCATATTCCAACATCTGGCAGACATTACTACTGTATTCCAACATCTGGCAGACATTACTACCTGATCCCAACATCTGGCAGACATTAATACATTATTCCAACATCTGGCAGACATTACTACCTTATCCCAACATCTGGCAGACATTCGGCTACTACCTTATTCCAACATCTGACAGACAGTACTACCTGATCCCAACATCTGGCAGACATTCCTACCTTTTTCCATCAACTGCCAAAAATTACTGCCCGATTTCAACATCTGACGGCCATTTCTAAAATATTCCAACATCTGACAGACATTACTACTTCATTCCAACATCTGGCAGACATTCCTACCTTATTCCGACATCTGAGACATTACTACCATATTCCAACATCTGGTATACATTCCTACCTTATTCCAACAACTGCTAAAAACTACTGCCCGATTGCAACATCTGACAGACATTTCTAAAATAATCCAACATCTGACAGACATTACTACTTTATTTCAACATCTGGCAGACATTACTGCCCGATTGCAACATCTGACAGACATTTCTAAAATAATCCAACATCTGACAGACATTTCTAAAATAATCCAACATCTGACAGACATTACTACTTTATTCCAACATTTGGCAGACATTACTACCTTATTCCAAAACCTGGCAGACATTACTGCCCGATTGCAACATCTGACAGACATTTCTAAAATATTCCAACATCTGACAGACATTACTACTTTATTCCAACATCTGCCTGACATTACTGTCCGATTGCAACATCTGACAGACATTACTACTTTATTGCAACATCTAGCAGACATTACTACCTTATTGCAACATCTGACAGACATTACTACCATATTCCAACATCTGACAGACATTGCTACTATATTCCAAAATCTGACAGGCATTACTACCTGATCCCAAGATCTGGCAAACATTATTATCTTATTCTTACATCTGACAGACACATTAAATAGTACCTTAGTGCAACATTTGGCAGACATTGCTACTGTATTCCAACATCTGGCAGACATTACTACCTTATTCCAACATCTGGCAGACATTACTACCTTATTCCAACATCTGGCAGACATTACTACTGTATTCCAACATCTCTCAGACATTACTACCTTTTTCCGACATCTGACAGACATTACTACCATATTCCAACATCTGGCAGACATTCCTACCTTATTCCAACAACTGCCAAAAATTACTATCTTATTCCAACATCTGACAGACATTACTACCTTATTCCAACATCTGGCAGACACACTACCTTATTCCAACATCTGGCAGACACACTACCTTATTCCAACATCTGACAGACATTACTACCTTATTCCAACATCTGGCAGACATACTACCTTATTCCAACATCTGGCAGACATTACTACTGTATTCCAACATCTGGCAGACATTGCTACCTTATTCCAACATCTGGCAGACATTACTACCATATTCCAACATCTGGCAGACATTACTACCTGATCCCAACATCTGGCAGACATTAGGCTACTACCTAATTCCAACATCTGACAGACATTACTACCTGATCCCAACATCTGGCAGACATTAATACATTATTTCAACATATGGCTAATATTTCAACATTATTCTAACATCTGGCAGACATTACTACCTTATTCCAACATCTGGCAGACATTACTTCCTTATTCCAACATTTGGCACACATTACCTCCTTATTCCAACATCTGACAGACATTACTACCATATTCCAACATCTGGCAGACATTACCTCCTTATTCCAACATTTGGCAGAAATTAATACCATATTCCAACATCTGGCAGACATTACTACCATATTCCAACATCTGACAGACATTACTACCTTATTCCAACATTTGGCAGACATTACTACCATATTCCAACATATGGCAGACATTACTACTTTATTCCAACATCTGACAGACATTACTACCATATTCCAACATCTGACAGACATTGCTACCTTAATCCAACATCTGGCAGACATTACTACCATATTCCAACATCTGGCAGCCATTACTACCTTATTCCAACATCTGGCAGACATTAATACCTTATTCCAACATCTGGCAGACATTATTTACTACCATATACCAACATCTGGCACATCTGGCAGACATTTCTACCTTATTCCAACATCTGGCAGACATTTCTACCTTCTTCTGACAACTGACAGACATTACCACCTTATTGTAACATCTGACAGACATTACTACCTTATTCCAACAGCTGCCAAACATTACTACCTTATTCCAACACCTGGCAGACATTACTACATTATTACAACATCTGACAGACATTACTACCATATTCCAACATCTGACAGACGTTAACCTTATTCCAAATTCTGGCAGACATTACTGCCTGATTGCAACATCTGACAGACATTTCCACAGTATCCTAACATCTGGCAGACATTACTACAATATTCCAACATCTGACAGATATTACTTCCTTTTTCCAATATCTGGCAGACATTGCTATAATATTGCAACATCTGACAGACATAACTACCGGTACCTTATTCCAACATCTGACTGACATTACTACCATATTGCAACATCTGACAGACATTAATACCTTATTCCAACATCTGGCAGACATTACTAACTTATTCCAACATCTGGCAGACATTATTACCTGATTGCAACATCTGACAGACATTCCTAACCTATTCCAACATCGGGCAGACATTCGTACCTTATTCCAACATCTGGCAGACATTACTACCTGTTTGAAACATCTGACAGACAATTTTACATTCAAACATCTGGCAGACATTACTACAATATTCCACTATCAAAGACATGAAGGACATTGGTCAGACAGAATTCATGTACGAACATCCGGCAGACAGAAAAACAAACACCGACCTCGGGCAGACAGACAAATATCCAGGATAATTATCGCGAATAGACTCTCAGCGTTATTATACGTAATTTATTAGGGAAACTGAAGCTCTATGGAATCCTTATAATATACTCACATAGATTCCGTTTTGATAAGTTTTGTAACTCGATTTGGTAAATTTCTATAATTGCACCTATACGAGCTAAACAAAATATTATTGTATTTAACAGGAAGGTACAACGAGGTAAGTGATGTGGTATAGGTGGCAATATGCGGAAATGGATTATAAGGGAATTCCGCCCCCCTCTGACAAAAGTCTATCAATCTAGATGTGACACGGCTTTACAATGTTTCAGAGAGACATTAGCCTAACCTAACAACCTTACCTAACCTAACCTAGTATTATGGGTGGGGGCTGCTGCCCCCACACCCCCGCTGGTTGGGTAAAAAGGTAGAAATCCAGTTGGGGTGGAGTGAATAACAGTAGATTTTCGTAAGGGGGTAAGAGGGGGGGCAGAATGCCCTTATAATCCATTTCCGCATATTGCCACCTATACCACATCACTTACCTCGCCATGCCTTCCTGTTAAATACAATAATAATTGTTTTAGCTCGTATAGGTGCAATTATAGAATAATACCCTCGATTTTGTCGATATAAATAGTCCCGCGCGTAAACAAACTCAGTCCCGCAATCTTGAGAGCGCTGCTACGGACGTGTTCGAAATGGAGTACTCTCGCTACGGTAAAGTGTTATGTTCTACAAAGATGTTACTGTATGTCTAATATATGAACCCACAGTAGCTGGCATGCAACTTGCAAGGGCTAGTGTTGTATCCCACGTACTGGGTCTAGGGCACTCTAGGGTTAGGTTAGGTTAGGTTGTTTGGTTAGGTTAATAGGTCTCGGAAACAAGATTCGTAGTTGCGGTAGTATTTACATCAAAACTATAGTTAACTATCAAAACTATTCTCCCACAGTGGAATCTATGTGAGTATATTATAAGGATTCCATAGAGCTTCACTTTCCCTAATAAATTATGTATAATAACGCTGCGAGTCTTTTCAAAAAAATTACCAAAACGAGCTAGGCTAAAACAAAAAAACAAAATCACAAAATAAAAGTTGGTCAGTTTCCTTGATATATACCGGCGGATGTAGTGTCCTTGAAGATTATCGTAACGGGGACAGCTGAGGAAAAAGTGGAGGATGGTTTCGTCCACAGAGACAAACTTTACGGGCTTGGGCTCTTGAAATGATTTTGAAGGCAATTAAAAAACGACGCCGGCTCAACTGGTAAATGATGTCTGGAGTCTGGAAAAAATAGGACGCCGGCTCAACTGGCAAAAATGATGTCTGGACAAAATAGGACGCCGGCTCAACTGGCAAATGATGTCTGTAGAAAAAGAAGACGCCGGATAATCTGGCAAATGATGTCTGTAGAAAAATAAGACGCCGGATAATCTGGCAAATGATGTCTGTAGAAAAATAATACGCCGGATAATCTGGCAAATGATGTCTATAAATGTCTCGCACTGCGACTCTGTCTGGAATCCACACACTTAATCAATAAATTATAAGCCATTCAAAATAAGGCGGCAAAATGGGTTAGACACACTACAACAAGACATTAAATTAGATATACTTGCAACAAGAAGACACAAACACAGACTATACAAAATCACAAACAATCTACAGTAGTAGACATAGACAAAGACACCACCCTACAAACATACGATCCACAAGAGGCAGCCACAACCGAAAATACCTAACATACCAGGCAAGCACCGACATATTTGGGCACTAATTTTTTCCTCGCAGCATCCAAGAGTGGAAATTAATATGGAATCACCTTCATTCTCATATAGTTAACAGTCCCACTCTTGATAGTTTTAAAGCTAGGATCACTGAACATTCTTCTCCTTATCCTCATCCTTCCCATTAGCCCCTTAAGGGGAGATTTTCACTTCAGGGTTTTTTTTCTGGACCCCCTTCTCCCTCATGTTTAGCCCCATCGGTTTTGACATATCAAGAGGTTCGCCTAATTAGTTTGGCAATTTTAAGACCTTTCGCCCCATTTCATGCCATTTTGGTGCGAATTGCCCTCGCTAATCATGTTTAATTTTTGCTATTTACAGGTAGGCCTATATGACATGCATTATCTGTCAAGTCTATTTTAGGTATATTTGTAATTATTTCTACGCATATACATATCTAGAATCTAGCTATCTATCTATATACTTAGGCAGATACCCCATAGCTTGGGGTGGACGACTCGAGACAGAGCCCGAACAGGGACAACACGTATAATTAAAGCAATAACATAAAAAGTAGCTACATAATAGCTGGACCGTGGGTCAATATACAGGAGGCGCTACAATATAGGTAGCAAAATTCTAATGGTAGTTTTGGGTTCCTATCATCATATGCTTCATTTCTATATACTTTTTATCCCCGGGAAAAAAAAATATAATCTTGGGATTTTTCATGTATTTTCTTGGGATTTTTTGTTTTGGTCATTAACCTAACCAAAAAACCTAACCTAACCTAACCTAATAGCCCCCAAATACATTTAGGTTAGGTTAGGTTAGGTTAGGTTTTTTGGTTAGGTTAATAAAAAAAAAAAAAAAATCCAAGAAAAAAATAAAAAACCCAAGATTTGTTTTTCTTTTCCCGGGGATAAAAAGTATATAGCAATGAAGCATATGATGATAGGAACCCAAAACTACCATTAGAATTTTGCTACCTATATTGTAGCGCCTCCTGTATATTGACCGACCCGTGGACAACTGTACACATCTGTCCCCAAAATAGTATCAGGCTGAAAATACTACTGTGCATACATCAGAGAGAGTTTTGGATTTGCTTAGAGTTGTAAATGCTTATTATAGATGCTATATAAGCCCACCATCAATACCACTGCTGTCTATGATGATCTAAGGTTATACTATACCTTATATTAAACCTGCATGTCCTTGGTGTGGTCCAATGGTTGAGTAAATTGGTGTTACTTACTTGTTCTGGGGTCGTCGTCTGCTGCAGTGTTGATAACAGCGGTTGATAAGTAGGGCCATCTATCGGGGGAATGACAGGCTATTCTTTTAGACTCCATTATGTATACCTTACTGTAAACAACTTGTATATCTTATTTTGACCCTCATAGAAGGCTAGTCCTAGGTCTCTGAGTCTTCTTCTGGCCATCCTAGATGTGTAATTTATTTATATATTATTATTTGTTATTAGTATTAGTATTATTAGTATTATTTTTTATTTTTTTATTTTGTCCCTATTCGGGCTCTGTCTCGAGTCGGCCATCCTTAGCTATGGGTTATGTGCCTGTGTATATAGGCTACTGTACATACATTTATTCATATAAGTATGTATGTATGTATGTATGTACTCTGGCACCTTCCCCATTTTTTTTTTTTTTTTTTAATAGGGGTGGCTGACTCGAGACAGAGCCCGAACAGAGACATCACAACACATCAGACAAAAAAAAAAAAAAAAAAAAAACGCAAAATCACACACATTTTTTCATTTTGGCTGGCGGGCATGGTTTCTTTCCCTTTTTTATTGTATGTATATACTCAGACACATACCCCATAGCTGGGGGTGGCCAACTCGAGACAGAGCCCAAACAGAAACAACATTTAAAGTTCCAATTCTTAGGGTCCGGGACCACTTTCACGTTCCCTTGCCCCTTACTCTGTCTCGTCTATTTCCTGGCAATATTCCCCTTGAGGATTATGACGCCTTATAAATGTTTATTCTATCAGTAGACGATTTTATTCAGCTTAGGGAGGATCTTTGAGAGTCGGATGCATAATTGAGTTGCTTCAGACCCCTCAGATTCCGAGAGGTACTTCACAATCTTAATATAATCATCTAATTATAGCCAGAATAAGTTTAATTAATTATGCTTCCATGTCTGCTGATAGGGTTAACATTTTGTAACAAAATAAAATGTGAGATTTTTTTTCTTCTTGGACTCCCTTCTCCCTCATGTTTAGCCCCATTAATTTTGATATTTCAAGACGATCGCCCATTAGTTTGGCTAGTTTATGACCCTTCGCCTCATTTCTTTGTCAATTTTAAGAACTTTTGTGAGGGCCTCGGAGTCGGACGGATCCTGAATTGAGTGGTCAATCCTGTAAGTCCTTCACTAAACTGGCTCGGGTTGTCCCTCTCACAGGGAATAGGTCCGCTTGGGGGCATTCTGTGTATGGCCACCCTCGTAAGGGGAGTAAGGCGTCTGGCAATAGATAGATAGATAGATTGTGCCATTTAGGTGTCAATTTTTTCCTGGCGAGCGATAGCGAGCCTGTAGCTACATTTTTCTACTGAAAAATGTACAAATTAATCTTGAAGGAGGGTCTTGTGAGGGTGTTTTTTAAGCTTGATGGAAGTCTAGGGAGGAAACTAAAATAATTGGGATCTGACAGATCCCAAGGTTAAGGCCTTGGGTTTGAACAAAACATTTGTTTTGTTATGTTTTGTTCAAACCCAAGGCCTTAACCTTGGGATCTGGGTTAAGGCCTTGGGTTTACATTCCACACTGATATTTGGTATTGATAATTACGTTCAAGACCTTACAGACTATTCAAAACAAAGCCCTGAAGATCATTACAGGCTGCACAGCTACTGCACCCACAGATCACCTACATCAAGAAACCAAAATCCTCAAAGTCAAAGACCATCTGGACATGAGAGGCACTCAATTCCTGGCAGCAGCCTCCACGAACCAAGACCACCCACTAAACTACATGGCAACACACCCACACACACCAAGAAATATCAAAACAACACCCAGCACACTGTATCACACACAATTATTGTCCTCTCTCCCTCCCTGCCCACCCCGAACCAACTTCCAGAAGCACATCCATACTCATATCTCTCGCCAATCCATCCACTCACTCACAGACAACACGCAGGTGCATTCACGACCTCCCGAAATCCATCCTTCCGAATCCTCCCTCCCTCGCGAGGACAGAGTCCACCTGGTCAGGCTGAGATGCGGACACCATCCAGCTCTCCTGAGCTATCAGAAGAGACTGGATGACTCCGTTGTCGACGCCTGCCCGGGATGTAACACAGCACCCCATACCATTAAACACATCATAGAAGACTGCATTTCACACAACCACTTACGCCAACAACATAATCTACACTCAATGAGAGCTCTGTGGGAAAGCCCGATCGTGGCCATGGCCTTCCTCAGGGACTCGGGGCTGTTCGGCCAGGCAGCTTAGGGAACAAGAACAACAACAACAACAACAACGTTCAATGTAATTGTTTTTATGTTTTGTTCAAACCCAAGGCCCTTAACCTTGGGATCTGTCAGTGGCCACCTAACTAATACTAGACGATCTGTCCAGTCTGTTCGGTGGCCACCTAATAAATAAATACCCCCATCCCCCCTTAATATACTAAGACACAAGTCAAGGCAATAAAGAATACTCCATATTGCATCCAATAAAATGCATTGTTTTATATCAAATATCAATATACAGTACATATTAACATTAATGTTATATGCTGTATAAATATAATAATTGCCTATAAAATTCAGCTACAAAAAATTTCATATGCACTACTGAATACTGTAGAGCAAACTGTGTCCTTTGCACCAGCGATGTCTGTTCTATTATATTCTAACTTTATCAACATGATCTTATGCAGCTTAGGAAGGATTGAGATGGTTGAAAGCTTTATAATTGCTAGAGCTCCTTCCTAAACTGAATAAAATCGATTAGTAGTAGCCAAAATATAATGAAAATAATGTGGACAGGTACAGAAGGGGTTTAATTTCACTTGGAATTGATAACATTGATAACAAAATGATGACAGCTTTGGCCACAGTATTGATGCTATTATCACAGAGTTAATGCCATACAACCTTAATGTGAGACAGGAATATACCAAATAAAGTCAGAAATAGCTAAAATATTGTCACAATCTCTATAATATCGCTCTAAAATGGCTCAAATCTCCAGAATATCGCTATAATTCATGATGCTAGACGAGACCAGAACCTCTCCGGAAGGTCTGGGGCCGGGGAAATGCTGGAGGCCCCTAGTGATCCTGGGTTTCTGGGTCTTCTCGTGGGCAACCTAGATGTGTGTGAATATATATTTTGTTTTGTTTTTTATGTTGAGTTGTCCCTGTTCGGGCTCTGTCTCGAGTCGGCCACCCTCAGCTATGGGGTATGTGCCTGAGTATATAATATGCAAACTGTGCTCAACCGCCTTAGGGGGTTCTTTTCCCCTGCACAGCTTCTTGCTCTGTACAGGGGCATAGTGCGCCCTTGTATTGAGTATTGTTCACATGTGTGGGGAGGTTCCTCTCACACCGCTCTCCTAGACAAAGTTGAAAGGAAGGCCTTTCGTATCATTAACTCCCGTCCACTCACCAACTCTCTGCAGTCTCTCTTTCTCCGCCGCAATGTTGCATCTCTCTCGCTATTCTATCGCTACTATAATAATCAGTGTTCCTCAGAGCTATCCCAGTGCATACCATCTCCTTTACGTAGGGCACGTGGTACCCGTCTTGCAACTCAATCCCACCCCTACTCTGTGCAACTCTCCAACCCAAGAGTGAAACGTTACTCTCAAACTTTCTTCTACTCAACAGCTGAGCTCTGGAACTCTCTCCCAGAATCAGTCTTTCCCTCTTCCTATGACTTAAATTGCTTCAAACTCTGTGTGTCCAGGCAGTTTGGCTCGAACGTCCCTTGATTTTGGCCCTGTCACTCTTTCAACTATGGGGGAGGCACTCGCTATAGGCAGTAATGCCTTTTGCCTCCCTCAATCACATAGAAAAAAACAAAAAAACAAAAAAACATCAGAGTAAATGCCATACAACCTTAATGTGAAACAGGAATACATTATGGTGGTTTTGAGATGTAGTATTTTTACATAGTGGTTTTGACAGATTTGTTTGTCTTTATAATGTGTGGTTCCTGTTTTGGTTTGTATGTTTTGTAAGTTTTACAATTTAAGTAGTCCCTCTTGCTCCTTGGGGATCTGTGTGGTGTAATCGTCAGTGTAGAAGAGGACCCAGTACAGCAAATATTATAATCTAATTTATTAATTTCACTCCCAATACCTAGATGTGTGTGAATTTGTGTTTTTTTGGTTTTGTGTGGTTATTTTGAAAGTCTTACAATTTATTCCGAGTGTAAATAAATTACATTATTGAGGTCGTTAGGGTGGAAGGCTCGATCTCTAAGTCCCTCCTGTGTGGTGTGTGTGTCGGTGAGAGACATGACCGTTAGTGAAGCCTCCAGTTCACTCTTGGTGGTTTCTTTGTCGGCGTAGAAGAGAACCTCCGCTGAAGCTTGGGTCATGATGAAGCCGTTGTCGGAGAAGATGCCCGCCACGTCCGTCTGGAGCCATACGAAGAGCGCCACGGCATCGCTGGTCACTCTCACGGTAAAGGTCCAGTTGCTGCCGCTTGTCACTACCGGCTCCGATACACCACTAACCTGGAGGTAGATAAGGGTCAAGGAGTTAGAATGTATAGTATGGTACTGTATAAAAAAATAGCATTAATCCTTTGAAGATTATGACAATTCATTCCTACTAATTTACTTTCATACACAAGATCACAACGAGGAACAGAACTTATGTGGGCAACTGTAGGCTACATGTAGATTACAAGCAAATTTTAACAGCTGTATTATGAAGACCTCCCCTTAAGCTTTCAGTACCATTTGTTCCTAAGCTAAATAATATAGTCCTAATGCTATCTATCTATCTATCTATCTATCTATCTATTTACTCAGGCCCATTCCCCAGTTTTCCTTATGTTTTTTTTCTATCTTTGTTGGGGGGTGGCCGACTCAAGACAGAGCAAGAACAGGAATAACACAAAACACAACAGAAAACAATGAACACACAAAAACAAAATACAAATTCACACACATCTAGGTCATCCATGAGAAGGAGTTCTAATGCTAGTCAGAACTAAAGGCAAAAGTGATTAAGTTAAAAGCAAGGCAGTCAAATACAAGGCTGTTGACAGCTTTGATGCCTGAGAAGCCTCATCGAAATAGTGGGGTTGGGGTGGGGGAGGGTTACCATTGTTCAGACATTAAGCTTTCAGTACCATTTGTTCCTAAGCTTCTTAAAATATAGCCTATTATAGTGCTGATGATAGTTAGAATTAAAGGCAAAAGTAGTTAAATAATAACCCACCTGGAGCTGGGCATGTACAAGGGGTGCGTCCTTTGGTCTGCCCATGAGGTAGAAGTTACGAGGGACCTGCAGTGTGTTGCCCTCGGGTAGTGTGAGGTATGAGGTGAGGAAACACACGTCTACAACATCGTATAGTCCGTCCTGGCAGTGGGTGTCTAGTTCAAGGTCCGCTCAGATGTTCAGGCTCAACGCTTCATTTGCTGCTTGTCCATTCTGGAATACAAAAGATTATACAAAATACATACATATATACACAGAATACATAAAAGACAAAACCATTAAATTAAATACTGGTCTCCCTAACTCTCCAATGCCCCGATTTATTGGCAGATGACAGTGCTGTTGGTGGACGGCGTGGTCTAGCAATCAAAAGCAACTATTCACTGAAGTCCCTGATAATCAGGGCACCCACCCTAACCCAGCTCTTGAGCAGGGAGTTCATGGTGGTAAAAACTGCATCATATCGAATAGTAAATGACTTAATTAGAGTATGATTGTGTTGACATTTAATGTACTACACCCTTCATCAACGAACTTGACGGTTTGGTTACGAGTCCTCACAGCCCAACCCTGTGATTTTATCCTGGCTAGTGCTCCGAGAGGGTGTACCGTGTATATAAACTGTGTATATATATCAACTGTCAAGTTCACTGGTGCCAGGTATAGTATATTAAGTGTGGTAATGAGGTAGTGTTGGTAAAACTATTATTGTACTAACCATAGTGATAATTTTGCTGACGGAGAAAACATACGAGTAGTGTTGGTAAAGCTATTAATATATTAATCTATTAATGTATATCAAGTGTCAAGTTCACTAATAATATAATATATCAACAGTGGTAGGGAGGTAGTGTATGATAAAGTTATAGTCTTGTTGGTCAGGAATAGAGAAGAGGCAGCATTATTACAATTACAGCTCTCCCTCGATATACGATTGGGTTACGTTCCTGAAAACCCGATCTTAAATTGAAAATCATATAGCAAACCCTGAAATTAATGGGGTAAATATGGATACATTCTGAGACCAGCCAAAACCCAAACCCAAACACCTAAAAACCTGTAATAATATTGTAAATTGAGGTATCAGATAGTGAGGGAGACTTGTATAAATGTACAGTACTAACTACAGTGATTGTTTTGTTTTTTAATGACACATAAAAGGTAATGTTGGTAAAGCTATTAATATACTAACCACAGTGATAGTAGTGTTGTTAGAGAATAGAGAAGTAGTGTTGTTAGAGCTATTATTGTACTAACCATAGTGATAGTTTTGTTGTCAGAGAATATAGAGGTAGTGTTGGTAGAGCTATTAATGTACAAGCCCTAGTGATAGTTATGTTGTTAGAGAATACAGAAGTAGTGTTGGTAAAGCTATTAATATACTAACCACATTGATGGTTTTGTTAATAAAGAAGAGGCAGCATTATTAGAGCTATAGATATACTAAATGCAGTGATATTTGTGTTGTTGTTGTTGTTGTTGTTGTTCCCCAGGCTGTCTGGCCGAACAGCCCCAAGGTCTCGAGCAAGGCCAAGGCCACAAATGAGCGCCCCCACAAAATCCTCCCTGCTTACCACTAACAAAGCCCGGGTGACCGAAGCCACTCCAAGGCAGGGAGCTAAGGAGGGTGCGGAAACGCCCGGGAAACCAAAGCCCCACCCAAGGCCCTGTGCCCCTCAGCAATTATGAAGGGAAAGTTGAGGGGCAAGGAAAAAATGTGACGCTTTGGCTCCGAATCTGCCAACTTCTAGGTTGGCAGTAGGGAGGTCAATCCACGGAAAAGAAGCCGCCACTTGAGATCTAGAAGATATATAAGTAAAAGGAACAGTCAGAGTAAGCTATGGGTATGGCAGAGATCGCTCAGTTCTCACTCGGATAGACCAGCCCATCACCGCATGACTAGAACCCAATCCTCTCAGCATCAGCTAGGAAAGGCCCTAGAAAGCCGCCTTTGGCGGGGGGATAGCTCCCCTATTTCAACTCCTTTCGGGGTTGGGCACCCGCCCAATATTTGTGTTGGCTGATGACACATATAATTATTATGTTACCTCCACCAACCGACTTTACTCCTAAACTCAATTAATGAAATCAACAAATACAAATACAGCACACCACAAACATTAAAAAGAAACTGATACCCAGACTTAATGCCCTCAGGTCACTTGCTCACACAAAATTTGGACACAACAAAGAAACTACCACCACAGTATATAAAAAATACATAAGATCAGTGATGGAATACGCAAGCCCAGCCTGGGCTTCTAACCTAGCTGAAACACATAAGACCTTACAGACTATTCAAAACAAAGCCCTGAAGATCATTACAGGCTGCACAGCTACTGCACCCACAGATCACCTACATCAAGAAACCAAAATCCTCAAAGTCAAAGACAATTTTTTTTTTTTCTATATTCCAACTTACTTCCTCTCGGGCATAGGCTGAGAGCCTTAACATTCACCGCTTTACAATGAACAGTGAAGCCTGTGAGGTCTTGTTCCAGTCTAGGGAGTGAGACATGTGAAGCACGTAGAGTACAACGAGCACCTGCCATCTTGCCTTCACATGAGGCACGGTGCTCACTCATGGCCCGAAACGACCCCATCTCTGAAGCCACCTCGTTCCCGTGCTTCACTCTCTCATCCCCTACACTCGGACTCTCACACTTACACACACACACACACACAATGCCACCTGTTGAGCAGATAACTCACCAGGCATTGCACCCCTATAGCATATTTTGAATATGGGAATATTCATACAGTGCTATTTAATCAGGGAACAATGAGGGTATTTTATTGACGTTTCGGTGGGCTTGTGGTAATGCACTGATACTTTTTTTTTTTTTTTAAGGAGACAATGAACGGAGGAAGGAAAAACACAGATAAAACAAAAAGGTCCATGTGCCTAAAGGCATCCTCCATTCATAAAATGTTTGTAACAACTGGATTTAAACATTTGTAGATTGTAAGTTTGTGGAAAGCAATTGTGAATTCCAAAGAGTAGTAGCTCTGGGGATAAATGAATTCTGATAAGCAGAAGTTCTGCATTGTGGAGGAGAGAGTGTAAATTCATGGGCGCTCTCAGCTGCCCTAGTTCTACGGGGAAAGATGTGGAGAGGCGGCACAATTGAAGCAAGTTCCTCGGAACAATTGCTGTGAAAATATCTGTAGAATAATACAAGGGATGCAACGTTTCTTCGTATGGATAATGTAGGAAGGTCCTGTGTGATTGCAGGGTTATTGATTAATCTAATAGCTTTATTTTGAATTTTGTCCAACTGCCTCAATGCAACCACTCCACTTCCACCCCACAGAGGTGAACAGTAATCCATCTGAGAACGCACATGACTTTTATATATCACGGCCAACTGCTCGTCAGTGAAGAATTCTCGAACTCTGTAAAGGAGTCCCAGTTTTTTAGAGGCATTCTTAGCAATGCTTCTAACATAATGTGTCCAGCTCAAGTTAGTAGTTAATGTTACACCGAGAATGTCAATACTAGGGGAAGTGGGAATATTTACATTATTAAAAAATATATGGGAGTCAGTGAGATTCTGTCGGTTAGAAAATTGAATGTACTTGGTTTTCTGTGCATTAAAGGAAACTAGATTCTTTTGTCCCCATCCATTAATTCTAGAAAGGTCCTGGTTCAGAGAAATTGCAGTGTTTATTTTTGAATTTATAAGATCGGGTTGGGTGACAGAATTGGTAAATGTGAAGGAACTGTGGAGTGTTGAGTCATCTGCGTAGGAATGTATTGGATTATGAGTGGTAGATATGAGATCATTGATATGAATGAGGAACAGAATTGGGGCCAAAACTGATCCCTGGGGAACACCAGCATTTATTGAGTGAAATTGAGAATAAAGGCCATCTACCATTACACGTATTTTTCTGTTATGAAGATAAGAAGAAATTAGTGGAACTAATGATGCAAGGCCGTAGTGTGACATCTTCGACAATAAGGATTGATGCCAGACTCTATCAAATGCCTTTGATATATCCAGTGCTATTGTATGTGTTTCGCCATGTTGGTCTGTAGCTTGGTTGATTTGATGCATAAGAAGGCAAAGCATGTCTGCAGTTGATCGACATCGTCTAAAACCATATTGCCTATCACTGATTAATTTATTATTCTCAAGATGCTTAATTATGTGATTATTTAATATAATTTCAAAGACTTTACCAAGAGTGGAAGTTATAGCTATTGGTCTGTAGTTTGATGGATCTGAAGAGGCACCTTTTTTAGGAACTGGATGGATGTTTGCTTCTTTCCAGGGTATTGGGAAGCATGAGGTATGAGTACACAGACGGAAAAAATTTGCCAATACAGGAGCGAGCACCAAGGAGCAATTCTTAAGTACTATTGGAGGAATTTCATCTGGACCAGGAGCCTTATCTACCGAGAGATTCTGCAAAATAGTTTTGACATGTCTGGTGTGGATCTTAAGTGAGGGAATTTCAGGCGAATTAAAATTAAGTACAGGGACATCTTGATTTATTTCATCTAAGGTTGAGTTGGTGGAGAAAATATCCGCAAGAAGGTTAGCTTTACCTCGTGGGTCACTTACAAGATTGCCAGTCGGAGATTTTAATGGTGGAATGGATGAAGCAGTAGTGAAGTTGGATTTAAATGAGTTAAGAGTAGACCAAAATATTGTGTTATCATTTGGGTTATTTAGAAGTTTATTTGCCTGCTTGTGGAGAAAGTTTGATTTAGTTAGGTTTAATACAGTTTTGGCATGATTTCTGATGTTTCTAAAGTAATTAAAGGCTTCATGTGTTTTTGATCTTGTGTATGCATTGTAGGCTATTGCTTTTTGTTCAGTTACTCTAGCACAATTATGGTCAAACCATTTAGGTGAATTAGATCTTTTACTGTACTTTTGATGAGGAATAAAAGTTTCCATTCCAATTTTTACAAAATCTTGTATGTGGCTCAAGGTGGAGTGTGCATCATTAGAAAAGAAAGAGGTCCAGGGAATATCAATAAAGAAACCTTGAAGACCCTCCCAGTCTGCCCTATCGTAATGCCATTTAGTCACCAAGACAGGTTCAGAGTGGGAAGGTGTGGTAGGTGATAGACAGGTGGCCTGTATCAGACAGTGATCAGAAGATCCAAGCGGGGACCTCACTGTAACATCATAATTTTCTGAATTGGTTGTTAAAAATAAGTCCAGTAGGTGGGAATTATGATTAGGATTATCTGGTACAGCACAAATTCCATCCCAATAATATCTTCCCATTGATACATCGGGATTTGAACCCGGGACCTTTGGATTACCAGGCCAGTGGCAAGACCACTCCACCACACCTCCCCTGGACATGAGAGGCACTCAATTCCTGGCAGCAGCCTCCACGAACCAAGACCACCCACTAAACTACATGGCAACACACCCACAGACACCAAGAAATATCAAAACAACACCCAGCACACGGTATCACACACAATTATGGTCCTCTCTCCCTCCCTGCCCACCCCGAACCAACTTCCAGAAGCACATCCATACTCATATCTCTCACCGATCCATCCACTCACTCACAGACAACACGCAGCTGCATGCACGACCTCCCAAAATCCATCCTTCCGAATCCTCCCTTCCTCGCGAGGACAGAGTCCACCTGGCCAGGCTGAGATGCAGACACCATCCAGCTCTCCTGAGCTATCAGAAGAGACTGGATGACTCCGTTGTCGATGCCTGCCCGGGATGTAACACAGCACCCCATACCATTAAACACATCATAGAAGACTGCATTTCACACAACCACTTACACCAACAACACAATCTACACTCAATGAGAGCTCTGTGGGAAAGCCCAATCGTGGCCATGGCCTTCCTCAGGGACTCGGGGCTGTTCGGCCAGGCAGCTTAGGGAACAACAACAAATACATGTGGCAGTCCAGGGATTCGAACCTAGGATGCTCACACCGAAATTCAGTGCATTAATCCATTGCACTACGAAGACAGTTAAAGAATGGTGGACAAGCCTACGATTTATTATGCAGTTTCGAATCCTGCATATCAATCTAAGCATGTACACACTTTCCAACTGCGCTATCATAGGCTACGGATAGATGAAAGAAAGGAGTAATTAATGGGGCCTTAACCCTAAGGAAGGCCTCTCTATAAACTACCCCTGAACCTGAATGAATTATTATACTGTTGGTAAAGCTAAAAATTATTAATATACTGTACTAACCACAGTGATAGTGGTGTTGAATGATGATACAGGAACCAATTGGTCGTAGCGATGGAGGTTGATGGTGAGAGTTGCTCCTTCAACGGCATCCATCCGGTCACTCACCACGTACACTTTCACCTGATGGATAAATATAGTTAACACCTATAGTACGGTTGGCCAAATAGGTCGCGTATCCGGTGTCCTTACGCTTGGCTCGCTGTGTGCTGTATTAATGTCTGTCAGATGATGATTAGGGTGGGTAAGTGTAGGAACATGTTAGTATATCTCCGGTCACTCACCACGTACACTTTCACCTGATGGATAAATATAGTTAACACCTATAGTACGGTTGGCCAAATAGGTCGCGTATCCGGTGTCCTTACGCTTGGCTCGCTGTGTGCTGTATTAATGTCTGTCAGATGATGATTAGGGTGGGTAAGTGTAGGAACATGTTAGTATATCTCACTTAAAAGAAAGAAAGCATGTGTAAATATTGCTGGTACCAATTATTGATAAAAAAAATAATCGGTGCCGAGACATCACTTATTAGCGCGACTGTACAATGAGGACTTAATGATTCTTTTTGTTACTGCTATACGATTATATTTTTAACATCGTTCTTAACACCAATAACCCCCAAATTAAATTAATGCAAGCAAGTGAGGAGGGGCGTCGACTGACTGGGGACAGAGGTGCATGGGGGTGTTTAGTTCGTGACCATATAGAAATACAGTAGATAGATAGATAGATGTGATTCTCCCAGGATTCTAACCTAGGATATCTCATACAGAGCTTACACGCTCTAACCATTACACCATCAAGACAGTTTTACAGAAGTTAGAATAGAACACAATTTATCTAAGGTATAATACCTTCCAAACTAACTTACAGTACTTTACTTTGTAATTTAACCCTTTCATGCACAGGGCACGATTTGCACCCTTTCTAGGATACTGTACTTAAAAGTCCTTGTGACCATCAGGGATGTTTAGACACCTTTAGTTTAGTTACTTCAACCTCTGCAGTTGTCTTTGAGTTAGCTGTGGGTAGAAAACTATTTTGGAGAGATAATTATGAGATTGAGAGAACTCCCTTTCTGAATGCTAAACGGCAACCCCAGAGTCCACAGGATAGCGAGAGGGTTAAGAAAAAACTTGACTTTCAAAAAAGTAGGATTTAACAAATGACTTCTATGTAGTACCAAATACCATAAACAGTACAGTGAATATTACTGCATCTTTCAAAATATCATTTGTACAGTATTTTTACATTCACCTTGCAAAATAGCTACGGCAAATAAAATTCCAAGCATCCCTGACCTGAAAACTATAGACATTCAATATGAGTTGGTCCAAATTCTTAACTACTAACCTCTATAACTTATCATGTGGTGATGGGCTGGTCTATCAGAGTGAGAACTGAGCGATCTCTGCCATACCCATAGCTTACTCTGACTGTTCCTTTTACTTATATATTTTCTAGATCTCAAGTGACGGCGTCTCTTCCGTGGATTAACCTCCCAATTTACCAAGATTGGAAGTCAAAGGCGTCACATTTTTCCTTTGCCCCTCAACTTTCTCTTCATAATTGCTGAGGGGCACAGGGCCCTGGGTGGGGGCTTTGGTTTCCCGGGCGTTTCCGCACCCTCCTCAGCTCCCCGCCATGGAGTGGCTTCGTCCATCCAGGCTTTATTGTGGTCGGCAGGGAGGGTTCTGTGGGGGCGCTCGGTTATGGCCTTGGCTTTGCTCGGGGCCTTGGGGCTGTTCGGCCAGGCAGCTTGGGGAACAACAACAACAACAACAACAACAACAACAACAACTCAGAAATGACTAGAGTAATGGAGCTAATATTTCTACCATTTGGGAAGAGTCAGATAGGGAATAGGTGTGGATATATACAGCCCATTTACTCTAGCCCTTTTTGAGTTACAGAAGTTAGGTTAAGTATAGAGAAATCAGGTGGTATGGGATTTAAATTAGCACCAGTTGGATATAAATAGACTAGTGTATATCCAGGCCAAAACTGAATGATGGACTTACATTTTCTACATCCATATATACAGAAGTTATAACCGGAGCAAAGAAGTTCTTGACGTAGTAGTGCAGCATCTTCCACCGCCCTTTGTACTCTGTAAGATCAGTCATGTATTAGGGGTTATCATACAGGAAATTTTACAGTTACTTTTCTATGATCAAAATTTTCCTGGCAGCCAGTGCCATGTAATATCTTTGTGTGTTATTTATGTTGAGATTCCCAAGTGTGTGAACATGAATAGCAGTATAAAAATCAGATTATTATTATTATGTTTTTCCACCAACCAACTTCACCTCTAAACTCAATTAATGAAATCAACAAATACATGTGGCACTCCAAGGACTCGAACCTAGGATACTCACATTGAAATTATGCGCACTTATGCATTACGCTATCAAAGCTTTGTGGCTCATCAAATTGACACTGGATTTGGCAGACTTTTTTTTTTTTTTTTTTTTTCTATGTGATTGAGGGAGGCAAAAGGCATAACTGCCTATAGCGAGTGCCTCCCCCATAGTTGAAAGAGTGACAGGGCCAAAATCAAGGGACGTTCGAGCCAAAATGCCTGGACACACGGAGTTTGAAGCAATTTAAGTCATAGGAAGAGGGAAAGACTGATTCTGGGAGAGAGTTCCAGAGCTCAGATGTTGAGTAGAAGAAAGTTTGAGAGTAACGTTTCACTCTTGGGTTGGAGAGTTGCACAGAGTAGGGGTGGGATTGAGTTGCAAGACGGGTACCACGTGCCCTACGTAAAGGAGGTGGTATGCACTGGGATAGCTCTGAAGAACACTGATTATTATAGTAGCGATAGAATAGCGAGAGAGATGCAACATTGCGGCGGAGAGAGAGAGATTGCAGAGAGTTGGTGAGTGGACGGGAGTTAATGATACGAAAGGCCTTCCTTTCAACTTTGTCTGATCACCAATAGCACCAATTTGGCAGACTGATCACCAAGAGCACCAATTAGCATGTCATGGGAGGTCCAAGACTGCTCAAGCTCCAGCTTGGATGACAAAAACACAGCTCCAGGTTAGATTAAAATGTATAACTTGCAAAACAAACAAACCAAAAACAGGAACTGCACAATATAAAGACAAAATAACTTATCAAAATCACTATGTGGAAATAACGATTTAGCAAAATACACATTTTGAAATAAAAGAACACAAAACCACCACATAGAATGTACGATCGACCAAAAAACAATCTTTACACTAGTGAGCTGTATATAATCTAGTGTGAACGGAATGAATCGGGTGAAACATAAGTCTGTGAGGTATTATCATAAGATTTCGACCAACTTCCAGAATGTTTTGAGCGTTAGTGTAAAGATTGTTTTTGGTCGAGTGTACATCACTATATGAGTAAGTGAATTTGGGTCCCAATCAAATTAATCACGCATATATTAACGTACTCTCATCATACTCAAGGAGTTAGTCAATTTGGGAAGTTCAGGACGTTCTGGTAAATTCTGTACAAATGTTTAACTGACCAATAGATGCCCATGATGCTCCTTGCCATATATCGTTGAGTTGCCAGTATAGCGCTCCCATGGTGTACCCTTCACCCTCGTCCGTCACTGAACTCCTCCAGCGCCGGTAGAACTCTGTCTCCGCCTTTACTGCCATGGCTTGGTGAACCTAAACAATACACAAGTACACAGTCACTCAGAAAAGTTTGTAAACCTCCCTTGTTTTTAATTGTACAAGTATCAGTATACAGTACCTTTAGGACATACTGTATGTATCTACATATAAGTTTAAAGACCGCTCCATCCACAGAATGCGTGGTCTCAGTTCTTTTACTGTCTTCGTAGCTAATGGATAAATGCACTGAATTTTGGTGTGAGCATCCTAGGTTCGAATCCCTGGACTGCCACATGTATTTGTTGATTTCATTAATTGAGCTTAGGAGTAAAGTCAGTTGGTGGAGGGAACATAATAACTATAGTACAGTACAATAAAGTCTTGCTACAACACAGCCCCATCATGTCATCACAGTGGCCGATGTTGGTATAGTGCTAACAGTGTCTCAGCAAGACTCAACAAAGTCCCCCAGAAGCACTTACACCTGGCGAACTTTTTTTATTATAATGTAAAACTTGCAAAATAAACAAACCAAAACGTATACGAACACAGTAAAATGACAACAAAAATAATCAAAATCGCTATGTGGAAACAACGCTTAAGTAAAACAATGATTTATAAATAAAAGAACACAATCCACCACATAGGGTGTATTTGTATTATGTGATAGTTTAACCAGACCACTGAGTTTCAGAACAAAACTCTCATAGGGCTGGACCGAAGGATTAGGGCAAGATGAGACTAGAGACTGTTAGGGATGAGAATGCAAGAACTGAGAGAGACTAAATCAGGCTAAGATGGCGATGCAAACTAATGCCAATGGTTTAACAATGCATGAGTGAAAGACTTAGTGGTGGAAGAATATATGAGTGAGCAAAAATAAATACTGGCCATCCTTAGTAATTATAATGTAAAACTTGCAAAATAAACAAACCAAAATTTATACGAACACAGTAAAAAGACAAAACTACTAATCAAAATTGCTATGTGGAAACAACACTTAAGTAAAATAATAATTTATAAATTAAAGAACACAATCCACCACATAGGGTGTACATCACTACATGAGCAAGTTAATCTGGTAAAACATTTCTAGGAGGTATAGGTAGAGCCAACGAACTTGACAACAATCTTGACCCTGACCTCTCTGTAACTGAAAAGGACCTACAGTAGAGTAAACTGGCTGTAGCCTAAATATCCACACCTATTTCCTGGTAGACTCTTCCCAAGTGATAGAAACGTCAGCCCGATTACTTTCATTCACTTTAAGTTATAAGAAGTCAAGGGGTCAAGATTATTGTCAAGTTCGTTGGCGCTACCTATAGGATGACATCAAAATTGTGGAGTGTTACAAATTCTGTTCAGAAAGTGAGAGAAAAAAAGAGAAAGAAATATAAAATATAGAACTACAAAGAGGGAAAAGAGAGAGAGAGAAAAAAAAAAAGGCCAACAAACTATTATCGGTACCTGTGAAAGATAGAGGTAGTATTGGTAAGTGATTGTCTGTCCGTCGTCCGGTGGCATGACCATATGTAGCCCTATCTGTAGCTCCAGTTCCTGTTGGCCGAGGGGATGGTGTTGGCGGTGGTAAGACATGGCCGAACTCCTGCCCCAATCCAGCTCAATAGTCGCCTCACTCATGGATCTGCACACATACACAACAATTATAATGTAAAACTTGCAAAATAAACAAACCAAAACTGGGACGACATAAGATAAACGCAAAGGAACTAATCAAAATCGCTATGTGGAAATAACACTTAATAAAATAAAATGTATATTATATTATATTATATTTATTACTTTATATTTTTAACATCGTTCTTAACACCAGTAACCCCCAAATGAAATTAATGAAAGCATGTGATTCTCCCAGGATTCAAAATTACGATACCACATACAGAACTTACACGCTCTAGTTTTCTCAATCTCATAATTACCTCTCCAAATTAGTTTTCTGCCCACAGCTCACTCAAAGAAAACTGCAGAGGTTGAAGTAACTAAACCTAAAGATTTCTAAACACCCCTGATGGTCACAAAGGTTTTTTAGTATCCCAGAAAAGGCGCAAATCGCGTTCTGTGCGTGAAAGGGTTAAGTGAGTAGAGCTTATTTTATTATTTATCTATTTATTTATCATGATTCTAGTTTCCTCCATAGACCACCATTGAGCTTAATAAATTATCAAGATCCCCATTCAAGATACTGTATATACTGTATGTAGATTTTACGATAGAATTAATTTAAGTGGACCTATATTATTCCTATACAGTACAACTAAAGAAACACAATCAATCTATTTATTGCCAGACACCTTAATCCCCAAGGTGGCCACCCCGACCACGAATGAACCGCCTTCATATGCTTCCATATGCCGAGGCAATTACTGGTAATTCAATCTTCTAGCCTGTTCCATTCCATTGGGGGAGTTGCTCGAGCCCAACCACCCATTAAGAAACTTCAAGACAAAAAATGCAGGAAAATGGGCTTATGTAATACCAGCCAAAATCTGCCCTGACCAGTTGTATGACTTTTTAATTTTTATTTTGTTTTTCTGTTCGGGCTCTGTCTTGAGTCGGCTATCCCCAGCTATGGAGTATGTGCCTGAGTATATACATACGTACATACAGGGTGTCAAACCGGAGCTATTTTGTTTGAAGACTTAAAAGCATATCACAACGAACACATGAAAATTAACGTGAAATAAGCATTGTTTTGGCCATTTCATCATCTACAAAGATATAATTTGAACTATAAACCCTAATTTTATCTTTACATATAAAATAATAGGCTAAAATTAACGGACTCTGCTTTCGTTTGATACCCTGTACACATAAATAATGTACTGTACATACTACATTGGGAGGTTTGACGTACCTCCCAACCTACCAAATAGGAAAACCTACTATTTGGTAGTAGTCTTGGAAAATCCAACGTCAAGGCTATTAACCTAATTGCAATGACGACTTGTCTATTTTGACTGCTATGTCGTCATTCCAACCGCGGTTAAAAAGAAAACGTCTAGAGTCTACTCCTTATCTTGCTCTAGGAGACGTTGTACATTAACCAAAACTACCACCGAAGGTGAAAAAAGCATAGAAGAGAAGAAAGAGGGGTTTACCTTAGTTACCGCTTAAGGCCCATCCCGTGTTCCGTCATGTGCAGATCCCTGTCGAACGTGCGCATGAGCGACCCTCTCTTGTCATCACATCTCACGTCAGCAGAAGAACGCGGATGGGCAGGGGTCCGGCGCGAGGGAGGGTATTTGTTAGTAGTCTTGGCAAATCCAACGTCAAGGCTAACCCTCCGACCCCGGCTATATATTATATATATATTCCTCGAAATCCGGGTGTTTTGGCCGAAAAACGTCTAGGCTAGGCTACCGTATATTCGTTAATCAGACTGCTTCCCGCATTCCCGCGCATCCCCAAGCGTAGCTGTGTTATTTACCTGTAAAATGGCCTTAAGTAGAGCTCTCTAAGTCAACTGGGTGAGCTGTGATGATGATTTCATTGGAGATAACTTTATGGCCAAACCAGCCACTTTACACCACTTTTCGATACTGAACAACAACATACAGGCACACACGAACAAGCGACGCTCTCCTTCTTGTGGCCGGAGATGCGGAGCGTCGGTCCAGCCGGCTGTTGTTTACATGCGTCGGACCGACGCCTCGCACACGAAGCTCACAGGCTTTCAAGCAATGGTACAATGTAGTACCACCCGGGTTCCTGGGGCCAAAAAAAAATGGTACACGTGTGTACCAACCGGGTTTGAAGGGTTTTAACCTAATTGCAATGACGACTTGTCCATTTTGACTGCTATGTCGTCATTCCAACCGCGGTTAAAAAGAAAACGTCTAGAGTCTACTCCTTATCTTGCTCTAGGAGACGTTGTACATTAACCAAAACTACCACCGAAGGTGAAAAAAGCATAGAAGAGAAGAAAAAGGGGTTTACCTTAGTTACCGCTTAAGGCCCATCCCGTGTTCCGTCATGTGCAGATCACTGTCGAACGTGCGCATGAGCGACCCTCTCTTGTTATCATTTTTTCACGCGCCTCCATTGATTGAGTCCGCTTTTGTTGTGCTCCTTCAATTCACCCTGTTTTAGGTTCGTTTCGGCTTTTCTGGCCTTCTTTTTGCTAGACAGATGTTACGTGATCTAGGACACACCTAAATGGGCTCCTTAGTGTGTTTAATGGAGACGCGTGTGGAAATAGCTACCGAAGGTACGGGGGCGCTTGGCGTTCCCCGTCTATATGTTTTAATTCTTTTTTCCTGTTAGTCTGGGCATAGTTTAGCTTTTAGCTTCGATTAGCCTAGCTTGTTTATCATTCAGGAATTGCTATGCCCTTATGAGTTCTCATTTTTTTCATAGCCTAGGTGTACAGTTGGTTCACAATCTGAGATTTCGTGGTGGCGGTGCTGTTTGTAGGTTTGTGTCAGCCGCATAACTAGCGTTATTCCCGAGTCCCCCCTTTCGAGCCTTCACTGTGTCTCAAGGGCCTGGGCGCTTAGTGGTTCGTGATACCCAGAGGTACCCCACGGGGGCCTCTCCCTCACTCCACAGGGTTTTTTCGCCCCTGACACATTCTCTACTCGCGGCTAGGCCACCCTTTTTCTCACCAGTTTCATTACTGGTTTTTTGTGTTTCCCTTCCTGTTTTCACCTCCATCCTTTCATAACTTTTGCCCAATCCTGGGGTACCCCACGGGGGCCCCTGTTGTGCCAAACCACCCAACCTGCCACTTCTCCTCATGGGCTTTGCTCTATCTCTGTGGGTTGGGTGGTTCCCAGGGGATGTGCCTCCTCTCCCCTGGTGTGCCTTCCTTGCCTCTCCCTTGACCGGTCGAGTCAGGATATTATCAAGGAAGACACTGCTCAGCTAGATGGTCACGGTCATCTTCGCTTGGAGTTCATAAGGAGTTGACGCTTGTTTGCCGGCCTTTTTTGGTTTTCCTAGACGCCCCTCTCGCTTGTTCGGCACCGGGCCCTCTTGGCAGGTCCCACAAATTTGCGGTGTGCTCGATTCGGCCCTCTGGGTCGTTTCGGCTCCCTGCAAATTTGCGGAGATCGCTGGGGGGTCGCGTGACGATGTGGGGGGTTTGTGTCGGTACGGATCTACCTCCATTGGCCCGCAAATTTGCGGTTATAGTTGGCTTTCACTGTTGACCCTTTTTTGTGTCATATTGTTGCCTGATACTATATTGGTGTATGCACTTTCCTGGTGTTATAGGCCCTGCATATAAGATGTTGAGTGGTGGTTAACACTTTCTCCATCTTTGCAGGTTCTGCTGGTGCTCTTCCGCCTCGGCCGCCCTCCTCACCTACCTCTGTGCTCCCGGTTTAGGGTGAGTACAGATGCCTGTTTGCATGTGTGTTCCTGTTTCCCCATGCTCCTTCCCTGGTTCTTCTTGGACATTCTCTACACTTACACCTTCGACGTGCTGATTCTGGTGTGTGTTCTTCTCGTGCTGGTCGGCTGCTTTGCTTTCGCCTTGGTTGTCGCTCCCCGTGCTTGGTGAGCCACATGTCCTGCTTGCGCCACTCGCTCTTTGTGTCCTCTACGGCCTACCTCCCTGCTCTGTGTGGCCCGTGTCTGGCCCTGGTGGTTGTGCTGCTCCATGGCCCTGGTTCCTCGGCGGTGGCTGTGGCCTCTGCTTCCCTTCCGTCGGTGTGGCCGATGGTCTCCCGCCACATTGGGCCTCCGTTCCCCGGCTTTTGTTGCCGCCCGGTTCCGCGTCACCCTGGGTATCCCTGACCCGACTGCCGGCCGTTCACCCCAGCCCGTAGCCTCGTAGGTGGCGCTCTCGTCTCACACGCGAGGGGTCGGGGGTTCCCTCCCAGACCGGGCGGTGCCGAATTGGGCTTGTCTCCTTTCATGTGTTAGCCTCAGTTCACCTAGCTGTAAATAGGTACCTGGAATTCGTGGACGACGTTGTGCCGTCCCATCTGGGGTTGGCACACATGGTTCAAGGCGGGCTGGGTATCATATGGTTCCCCTACGCTACTGGTCAACCTAAGCCTCCACGCTCTCGCTCGCCTCGCTCCTGCCCCTCGTCGTCCTCCTGTTCGCCTTGACGTCGCCCGTCGCCCTCGTCTTGGTTCTCGCCCTGAGGCCGGGGTTAGCGGCTCTGCTCCTATGCGCCCTCCCCTGGCCTCTACGGATAGGGGCTCTCCTCCCTTCCGCCCGCTTTCCTAGCCCAGACGACTTCCTCTTCCGTTGTCCTCTCCGCACGCGGTTGTTCGTGCTGTCGCTGGCCCTCTGCTCCCTCCTACACTGTCCAGGAGGGTCCGCCTGGGTGTCGTTGCTTCTCCTCCTTCACCTGCTTCAGTGCCTCTTCTTCCTTCACGGTCTCGTCCCGCGGTGGGGGTCCCTCCCTCCTCCGCCTCGGTGTCGGGCCGCCCTGTTCTCTCAGCCCCGGGGGTCCTTGCTTTGTTTCCCCCTGCGGCTCCTTCTGGCCTCCTTTCACCCGGCCAGCCTTCCCCCTCCCGTCGTCCTGCTCCTCCTCCTTCTTCTCTTCCTGCCCTTCACTTCCCGTCTCGCCTGGGGGGTACCCCTCCTCTTGCCTCGGTGAGGCTTCGGGGTCCCCCTTTTCTCGGGTGCTGTCGTGTCGCTGGAAGAGGGGGATGGTGCTGTTTCCCCCTCGGCCGTTCGTGTTCGGGGACGGGTCCCTCTACGGCGACGCGGCCTTCGTCGCTCGCCTTCCTTGGGCCGCGACGCTGCTGGTTCGTGTCGTGGGTCTCGCTCCCGCTCACGCTTGTCCCTGCGGACCGACCCCTCTGGGTGGGGGGGGGTGGGGGGGTCGCCTCTCTCGGTTCGATTGTTGGCTTTGCGGGACTGGGTTGTGTCACGCTTCGACGGGTGCTTGGCGTCGTTGGCCGCCTCCCTCTTCTCGCGCTTCTTGGCGGTGCCTCACCCTCAGCGCCTCGCCTTTCCTACCCCTGCTACGGTCCCGCTCCCTTCTGCAGGCCTCCGCTCTGGTCAGACTTCAGCCGCACTGACCTCCTTCCGGCTGTTCAGTCCCTGGCTGTGTTGACGGGTCTGTCCTCCTATGGGACGGGTTTGTGCGGCGCCGGTACGCCTGGCTTCGCCGTCATGCTCGGTCGCCCTCTCCCCTTGGAGGCCTGGTTTGCTGTGGCCTTCGCCTTCACACCGTTCCGTCGACGGCTCTCCTTCGGTCCCTCCCTTAGGTTACTCGCCTTGACGTTGGACTGGGGTCGTCCCTGCTTTTGCCTCCTCTTGTGTCTGTCGGCAGGTTGGCCGGCGCGTTCTGGTCCTGGATGGGCGCGCCCATTCTTGAACTTTGTTCTATTGCTACCCCGTTCTTCTCTCCCCCGGATCAGGCCTCTGTCGCCACGGTTTTTCCCTTGCGACGGAGGGTGACGGACTTCTTGTCTTGTCTTTCGGTTCCCTCCGGCCGTCTGTTCCCGCCTGCGGCTTTTCGGGGCGTCTGCGCCAGGCGCTCTTCGCGAGGGTTTGGACCGCGTTCTGCGGGTCCGCCTTCGGCTCGCGGTGTCTTTGGTTCCCGAGCTGCAGGCGGTTTTGTGCGCGGCAACTCGGCGCCGCCCGACAGTGCGGTCCTCGTTCTGCCGGCCGGCCCCCTTGGATATTCGTCAGGGTTTGTTGTACTCTGCGCTACATACGTCGGGGTTGTTTCAGCTGGTTGCTTGGGTATGCTCGCTTCTCTGGCGGCGGCCCCTGCTTCCGACACGCGACGACGCGCTGTGTCATTGCGTTCCCTGCTTCCGTCACGCACCGTCGTGCTGTGTCGCACGCGGGGTCTTCTCAGTCCCTTCCTTCTGCCGGTCCTCTTCGGGGTGCTGCTACACGTGCTGCCGCCTTGCGCGGCCGCAGGACTGGGACGTTGCAGGCCAGTGCGTCGATTCCGCCTCGCCCTTCTGTTCTTGCCCCTTTTCATCCCCGCTGTGTCGGGGCTGGCCGTCCTTCCACTTCCGGCCGCCCTTCGACGTGGTCTGCCCCGCGCCGGCCTGGGGTTGGGGGGGGGGGGTAGAGGTCGACGTGGCGCTCGTGCCCGCACGGCCCGTACCGAGGGTACCTCCGCGTCAACACAATGTGTAGTTCTCTGGGTCGGCCTCCTTGTTCTCCTTCTCGCCTGGCCGACCGGGTCGCTCCCCTCCTCTCGGGTGCTCCCTCGGGTTGTTTTTGCCCTTGCACCCCTCGGTTGCCGCGAGGGACATTGGGGGCGGCGGGTTGCGCGGTGGGGTCTCCCCTGGTGGTGGGCGTCTCGACCCCCTTTCCGCTCTTGTCACCGCCGCCGGCCCTTCTCTTCGGACGTGGCCCACGTGCTCCCTTCCATGCCCGAGCTGGGTAGCGTCGAGGGGGTTGATCGCCGGTCGCCCGGTTTTCCTCTCCCGTGTCTTTCTGGTCCCGTCGAACTGCGACGCGATGCGACCGTTGGTGGTTCTGTCGGCCCTCAACGGGCGCGTCCTGCTCACTCGGTTTCGGATGCTGCCGGTACCCCTGGTACGCCTGGGCCTGTGCCCTCTGTCGTGGGTTGTGTCGCTGGCCCTCCAGGATGCGTCTTGGCTCGTTCCTCTCCATCCTCTCTTCCAGCGATTCTTGGCCGTTCGGACTTCCGATCGTGTGTTCCTGTTCGCCGGCCTTCCCTTCGGTCTCCACATCGCGCCGCGGCTCTTCTCCGCACATGTGGGGCAGGCTCTGGGTCCTCTCCTCGGGAGCGGGCTCCAGCTCCTGTTTTCCTTGGCCGACTGGTTGGTTGTTTCCGAAGCCCTCGGCCTGTGCGTTGGCGCCGCCCTCACAGTCGTTCGCACCGTCGCACGGTTAGGGTTCCCCTTTTGGTGTTCCCGTTTCACGCTTGACCCCGTCGCGTGTCGTGCCATGGGTCGATCTCGCATGGGTTTTCTCCGGCGCTACGGTGACCCGGGGTCTGCCGACCGCGGTGCTCCTTCGGTGGACGGTCTTCGCCGTGTTGCACTCGGTCTCCCTCCTGGGGTGGCTCTGGGACTCGTTCGTGGGTTCGCTGCTTTGGGCCGCTCTGCCCCTTTCCTTAGGGTGCCTCTGGCTCCTCCGCCTCCTCCTCATGGGCCCCGTGATGTTTCCGTTGCCCCTCTGGTTCGGCTCCTGCCGCTCCTGCGTCCCGTTCGCTGCCGCTTCGGTCTCTGGGTTGCTCCGGGCTCGCTCTCTGCGGCTGTGCCCTGGTCCGCCCCCCTCGCCGACGGTCTGGGTAGCCACAGATCCGTCGAGCGAGGTTGGGTGGGGTTCCCGATCGAACCTGGGCCGTCCACTTCCTGGCTGATGGGTGGGTCTCCCTCCCCTTACCCATCTATGCCCTCGGACTGTTGGTTCCTCAGTTCTTCCTGCGGGTCCCCGCGCTGGCCCTTCGGGGTCAGTCGGTGGCCTTCGGGTTAGGCACTCAGACAGGCTGTCCCCTGTTTTCCTTCTGCGGGGGTTCCTCCAGGTCGTTGACTCTATTGGGGGTCTCGGTGGAGTTGTTCTTCCTCGCGGCCCGACACCCTTCTCCTTGCATGCCTCCTCCCTGCCCGGGCCGGCCACCCTGTGGGCGGCCGCCCTGTCGTGAGGGCAGGGCGTTCTTGTTGAATGGGCGTTGCAACGGACTGTGTTCACCGACCTCGCGGCTTCCAGAGGTGTTCCGGAGGTCGCCTTGTTCGCATCGGGGGTGCCGCGCCAGTTGCCTTTGGACCTCTCCCTCCGGCCTCGCGCTCCGGGGAGGGTCCGGCCGCTTTCATGGTGGCCTGGTACGGGTGGCGGTCGATATCCATCTTTCCGCCCCCAGACGCGCTGTTGCTGTGCCCAGTCCTCACCAGGCTGCGGCTGTGCCACGGCTGCGTCGGGCTCCTCGCGCCTCTGTGGCCGGCACGGGCTTGGTCCGCCCGGTTGCCGCGGTGGTGCCCGAGTCCGGTCCCTCTACCTGTCTCCGGCTTCCGCTTGGGCTCGGTTGGGGCCCTGCGGCCCTCGTTGGCCTTCGCATCGTGCTTGTTCATGTGGCACGGTGGCTCCCGGTCCCGGGCCGGGCCCTGACTGACCTCCTGCTGCGTTCCTGGCCGTCTTCTCCTTGGGGGCCTTCCGGGTCCCGCTGGAGGTCTTTTCCTAGGTGGCTACGGGCCACTCGCCTGCCTGTTGGCTCTCCTTCCCTCGTCCTCCGCTCCTTGTTTCACCTCTTCCGTACGCGTCACTTTCGAGTCGTCGCTATACGTCCCCGCTTGTCTGCCGTCCGGGGGGCTCTTTGGGTCCGTCGCTCGGCTGGTCGTTCTGACACAGGTGCTGGATTCCTTCCTGCCGGCTGCCTTCAGGGATCGACCTCCTCCGCGCCTAGTCCCTCCGCAGTGGGTTCTGGGGCGGGCTCTGGTCCTTCTGGCTTCGCCCTCGTCTACGAGGGCCGCTACGCCGGTTCTGTTGCTCGGGCGTCCGCTCTTCCTTGTCGCTCTGGCCGCTGGGGTTCGGGTGTCTGCCCTAGCGGTATTGTCGTGGCCCCGGGACTGCGTGCGATTCTCCCCGTCCCTGCATGGCGTCTCATTCGCCTCCTCCCCTCCTTTTGTTGCCACGCTTGGGAGGGCGGCCCCCGTCTTTCCGGCCTTTCGCCGTCCAGGCTTTCCGGCTTGGGCATCCTCGCCATGTGTGGTGCCCGGTGTCGGCCTTGCGCTCCTCTGTTGCGTCTGTGGCGCCGCCTTCGGATCCTGCTGTGTGGGTGTCTCCTCGGACGGGTGGGTGGCTCTCGCAGGTGCAGTTGGGGCGCCGCGTTAGTCGGACCGTTCGTGCCCGTCGCCCTGTTTGTAGGGTTTCTGCGCACGATGTCAGATCCTTTGCTGCCTCCTTCCGGTTCCTGCCGCGTCGATCCTTACCTGCCTTCGCCTCAGCGGTTTTGTGGGTCTTCTATCAATTCCTTCATCTCCTCCTACCTCTCCGTGTCCAGTGTTCGACCCCCTCGGCTGGTGATTGCTCTCGGGGGTCGTGTTTCCTGGGCTCTGGCGAAGATCCCTGGTCTTCCCCCCCTTGTCCCTCGTTCTTTTCCTTTGTTTTATGTGACAAAGGGGGGGGGGGGGGGGTGTACGGGTTTGCAACACTGAATTGCAAGTTTGGGATTGTATATTGTTCCAGTACATAAGTGTTTTTGCCACATTGAAAATTGTGTTTTGTTCTTGTGTTCAGTGTTTTTGTTGGTTTTTGAAGAAAAGGGATTTTGGGTACAGTACCTTTTTGGTTTCAGACAAGTCTATGTTTTTGCATTACTATGAATGACGGGCATGTGTTAAAACTGTTCTTTTTAGCTACTCCTCAGTTTTTCACTCTTTTATTAGACTCTCTTGTTTAAGTGTTTTTGCCACATTCACCCTCAATCAATCTCTCTCTCTCCGCCGCAATGTTGCATCTCTCTCGCTATTCTATCGCTACTATAATAATCAGTGTTCCTCAGAGCTATCCCAGTGCATACCACCTCCTTTACGTAGGGCACGTGGTACCCGTCTTGCAACTCAATCCCACCCCTACTCTGTGCAACTCTCCAACCCAAGAGTGAAACGTTACTCTCAAACTTTCTTCTACTCAACAGCTGAGCTCTGGAACTCTCTCCCAGAATCAGTCTTTCCCTCTTCCTATGACTTAAATTGCTTCAAACTCCGTGTGTCCAGGCATTTTGGCTCGAACGTCCCTTGATTTTGGCCCTGTCACTCTTTCAACTATGGGGGAGGCACTCGCTATAGGCAGTTATGCCTTTTGCCTCCCTCAATCACATAGAAAAAAAAAAAAAAAAAAAAAAAAATTGTGTCTTTGTCATTCATACTTTTGTTTTATGCATTGGTTTTTTTGGTAGGTTGGGCTTGGATGTCCTCCTCCTATTTGTTATGCAGCCTTGACGTTGGATTTGCCAAGACTACTAACAAATTGGGAGGTTTGACGTACCTCCCAACCTACCAAATAGGAAAACCTACTATTTGGTAGTAGTCTTGGAAAATCCAACGTACATAATACCCTCCCTCACGCCGGACCCCTGCCCATCCGCGTTCTTCTGCTGACGTGAGATGTGATAACAAGAGAGGGTCGCTCATGCGCACGTTCGACAGTGATCTGCACATGACGGAACACGGGATGGGCCTTAAGCGGTAACTAAGGTAAACCCCTTTTTCTTCTCTTCTATGCTTTTTTCACCTTCGGTGGTAGTTTTGGTTAATGTACAACGTCTCCTAGAGCAAGATAAGGAGTAGACTCTAGACGTTTTCTTTTTAACCGCGGTTGGAATGACGACATAGCAGTCAAAATAGACAAGTCGTCATTGCAATTAGGTTAATAGCCTTGACGTTGGATTTTCCAAGACTACTACCAAATAGTAGGTTTTCCTATTTGGTAGGTTGGGAGGTACGTCAAACCTCCCAATTATGTACGTTGGATTTTCCAAGACTACTACCAAATAGTAGGTTTTCCTATTTGGTAGGTTGGGAGGTACGTCAAACCTCCCAATTTGTTAGTAGTCTTGGCAAATCCAACGTCAAGGCTGCATAACAAATAGGAGGAGGACATCCAAGCCCAACCTACCAAAAAAAATGCATAAAACAAAATTATGAATGACAAAGACACAATTTAAACAAGAGAGTCTAAGAAAAGAGTGAAAAACTGAGGAGTAGCTAAAAAGAACAGTTTTAACACATGCCCGTTATTCATAGTAATGCAAAAACATAGACTTGTCTGAAACCAAAAAGGTACTGTACCCAAAATCCCTTTTCTTCAAAAACCAACAAAAACACTGAACACAAGAACAAAACACAAGAACAAAACACAATTTTCAATGTGGCAAAAACACTTATGTACTGGAACAATACATAATCCCAAACTTGCAATCCAGTGTTGCAAACCCGTACCCCCCCCCCCCTTTTTGTCATATAAAACAAAGGAAAAGAACGAGGGACAAGGGGGGAAGACCAGGGATCTTCGCCAGAGCACCAGGAAACACGACCCCCGAGAGCAATCACCGGCCGAGGGGGTCGAACACTGGACACGGAGAGGTAGGAGGAGATGAAGGAATTGATAGAAGACCCACAAAACCGCCGAGGCGATGGCAGGTAAGGATCGACGTGGCAGGAACCGGAAGGAGGCAGCAAAGGATCTGACATCGTGCGCAGAACCCCTACAAACAGGGTGACGGGCACGAACGGTCCGACAAACGCGGCGGCCCATCTGCACCTGCGAGAGCCTCCCACCTGTCCGAGACACCCACACAGCAGTACCCGAAGGCGGCGCCACAGACGCAACAGAGGAGTGCAAGGCTGACACCGGGCACAACACATGGCGAGGATGCCCACGCCAGAAAGCCTGGACGGCGAAAGGCTGGAAAGCGGGGGCCGCCCTCCCAAGCGTGGTAACAAAAGGAGGGGAGGAGGCGAACGAGACGCCATGCAAGGACGGGGAGAATCGCACGCAGTCCCGGGGCCGTGACAATGCCGCTAGTGCAGACACCCGAACCCCAGTGGCCAGAGCGACAAGGAAGAGCGGACGCCCGAGCAACGGAACCGGCGTAGCGGCCCTTGTATACGAGGGTGAAGCCAGAAGGACCCGAGCCCGCCCCAGATCCCACTGCGGAGGGACCTGGCGCGGAGGAGGTCGATCCCGGAAGGCAGCCGTCAGGAAGGAATCCAGCTCCTGTGGCGGAACGACCAGCCCAGCGACGGACCCAAAGATCCCCCAGACGGCAGACAAGTGGGTACGTATAGCGTCGACTTGAAAGTGACGTGTACAGAAGAGGTGAAACAAGGAGCGTAGGACGAGGGAAGGAGAGCCAACTGGCAGGCGAGTGGCCCGTAGCCACCTAGGAAAAGACCTCCAGCGGGACCCGTAAGTCCCCCAAGGAGAAGACGGCCAGGAACGCTGCAGGAAGTCAGTCAGGGCCCGGCCGGGGACCGGGAGCCACCGTGCCTCATGAACAAGCACGATGCGAAGGCCAACAAGGTCCGCAGGTCCCCAACCTAGCCCAAGTGGAAGCCGGAGACAGGTAGAGGGACCGGACTCGGGCACCACCGCGGCAACCGGGCGGACCAAGCCCGTGCCGGCCACAGAGGCGCGAGGAGCCAGACGCAGCCTCGCGAGGACTGGGCACATCAACAGCGCGTCTGGTGGCGGAAAGATGTATATCGACCGCCACCTGTACCAGGCTACCATGAAAGCGTCCGGACCCCCCCCAGAGCGCGAGGCCGGAGGGAGAGGTCCAAAGGCAACTGGCGCGGCATCCCCGATGCGAACAAGGCGACCTCCGGAACACCTCAGGAAGCCGCGAGGTCGGCGAACACAGTCTGTTTCATCGCCCATTCTACAAGAACGCCCTGCCCTCTCGACAGGGCGGCAGGCCCGGGCAGGGAGGAGGCATGCAAGGAGAAGGGGTGTCGGTCCGCGAGGAAGAACAACTCCACCGAGACCCCCAATAGAGTCAACGACCTGGAGGACCCCCGCATAAGGAAACAGGGGACAGCTTGTCTGAGTGTCTAACCCGAAGGCCACCGACTTACCCCGAAGGGCCAGCGCGTGGTCCTGCAGGAAGAACAGAGGAACCAACAGTCCGAGGGCATAGACGGGTAAGTGGAGGGAGACCCACCCATCTGCCGGGAAGTGGACGTCCCAGGTTCGATCGGGAACCTCACCCAACCTCGCTCGACGTATCTGTGGCTACCCAGACCGTTGGCGGGGGGGCGGACCAGGGCACAGCCGCAGAGAGCGAGCCCTGAGCAACCCAGCGACCGAAGCGTCTGCGAACGCTACGCAGGAGCGGCAGGAGCCGATCCATAGGGGCAACGGAAACACCGCGGGGCCCATGAGGAGGAGGCGGAGTAGCCAGAGGCACCCTAAGGGAAGGGGCAGAGCGGCCCAAAGCAGCGAACCCACGAACGAGTCCCAGAGCCACCCCGGGAGGGAGACCGAGTGCAACACGGCGAAGACCTTCCACCGAAGGTGCACCGAGGCCGGCAGACCCCGGGTCACCGTAGCGCCGGACAAAACCCATGCGAGACCGACCCATGGCACGACACGCGACGGGGTCAAGCGTGACTCGGGAACATCAAAGGGGAACCCGAACCGTGCGACGTGGCGAACGACTGTGAGGGCGTCGCCAATGCACAGTCCGAGGGCTTCGGAAACGACCAACCAATCGGCCAAGGAAAACAGGATCTGGAGCCCGCTCCTGAGGAGAGGACCCAGAGCCTGCCCCACATGTGCGGAGAAGATCCACGGCGTGATGTGGAGACCGAAGGGAAGGCCGGCGAACAGGAACACGCGATCGGAAGGCCAAACGGCCAAGAATCGCTGGAAGCGAGGATGGAGAGGAACGAGCCAAGACGCATCCTGGAGGGCCAGCGACACTACACACGACAGAGGGCACAGGGCCAGGCGTACCAGGGGTACCGGCAGCATCCGAAACCGTGTGTGCACGACGCGCCCGTTGAGGGCCGACAGAACCACCACCGGTCGCATCGCGTCGCAGTTCGTCGACGGGACCAGAAAGACACGGGAGAGGAAAACCGGGCGACCGGCGGTCAACTCCCTCGACGCTACCCAGCTCGGGCATGGAAGTGAGCACGTGGGCCACCTCTGAAGAGATGGGCCGGCGTCGGGGACAAGAGCGGAAAGGGGGTCGAGACGGCCACCTCCAGGTGAGACCCCTCCGCGCAACCCGCTGCCCCCAACGTCCCTCGCGGCAATCGAGGGGCGCAAGGGCGAAAACAACCCGAGGGAGCACCCGAGAGGAGGGGAGCGACCCGGTCGGCCAGGCGAGAAGGAGAACAAGGAGGCCGACCCAGAGAGCTACACATTGTGTTGACGTGGAGGTACCCCCGTTACGGGCCGTGCGGGCACGAGTGCCACGTTGACCTCTAACCCCCCCCCCCCAACCTCGTCGAAAAGGGCGGGCCACCCCAACCCCAGGCCGGCACGGGGCTGACCCCGTCGAAGGGCGGCCGGAAGTGCAAGGCCGGCCAGCCCCGACACAGCGGGGATGAAAGGGGCAAGAACAGAAGGGCGAGGCGGAACCGACGCACTGGCCTGCAACGTCCCAGTCCTGCGCCCGTGCAAGGCGTCAGCACTTGCAGCAGCACCCCGAAGAGGACCGGCAGAAGGACGGGACTGAGAAGACCCCGCGTGCGACACAGCGCGTCGGGGCGTGACGTAAGCAAGGTCCGCAATGACACAGCGCGTCGTCGCGTGTCGGAAGCAGGGGCCGCCGACAGAGAAGCGAGCATACCCAAGCAACCAGCTTAAAAAAAAACGACGTATATAGCGCAGAGTACAACAAACCCTGACGAATATCCAAGGGGGCCGGCCGGCAGAACGAGGACCGCTCCGTCGGGCGTCGCCGAGTCGCCGCGCACAAAACCGCCTTCAGCTCGGGAACCAAAGACACCGCGAGCCGAAGGTGGACCCGCAGAACGCGGTCCAAACCCTCGCGAAGAGCGCCTGGCGCAGACGCCTCGAAAAGCCGCAGGTGGGGAACAGACGTCTGGAGGGAACCTAAAGACAAGACAATAAGTCCGTCACCCTCTGTCGCAAGGGAAAAACCGTGGCGACAGAGGGCAGATCCGGGTGAGAGAAGAACGGGGTAGCAATAGAACAAAGTTCAAGAACGGGCGCGCTCATCCAGGACCAGAACGCGCCGGCCAACCCGCCGACAGACACAAGAGGAGGCAAAAGCAGTGACGACTCCGGGGGAGGGACTGAAGGAGAGCCGTCGACGGAACGGTGTGAAGTCGAAGGCCTCAGCAAACCAGGCCACCAACGGGAGAGGGTGACCGAGTAAGACGGCGAAGCCAGGCGTACCGGCGTCGCACAAACTTGTCCCATAGGAGGACAGACCCGTCAACACAGCCAGGGACTGAACAGCCGGAAGGATGTCAGGGCGGCTGAAGTCTGACCAGAGCGTAGGCCTGCAGAAGGGAGGGGGACCGTAGCAGGGGTAGGGAGGGTGAGGCGCAGAGGGTGAGTCACTGCCAAGAAGCGCGAGAAGAGGGAGTCTTCCATCGACTACAAGCACCCGTCGAAGCGTGACACAACCCAGCCCTGCATAGCCGACAATCGATCCGAGAGAGGCGACCCCCCCCCCCCCCCACAGAATGGTCGGCCCGCAGGGGCAAGCGTGAGCGGGAGCGAGACCCACGACACGAACCAGCAGCGTCGCGGCCCAAGGAAGGCGAGCGACGACGGTTGTGTCGCCGTAGAGGGACTCGTCCCCGATCACGAACGGCCGAGGGGGAAACAGCACCATCCCCCTCTTCCAGCGACACGTCAGCTCCCGAGAAAGGGGGACCCCGAAACCTCGCGAAACCCCACCGAGGCAAGAGGAGGGGTACCCCCCTAGCGAGACGGTAAGTGAAGGTCAGGAAGAGAAGAATGAGGAGGAGCAGGACGACGGGAGTGGGAAGGCTGGCCGGGTGAAAGGAGGCCAGAAGGAGCCGCGGGGGGAAACAGAGCAAGGATCCCCGGGGCTGAGAGAACAGGGCGGCCCGACACCGAGGCGGAGGAGGGAGGGGCCTCCACCGTGGGACGAGACCGTGAAGGAAGAAGAGGCACTGAAGCAGGTGAAGTAGGAGAAGCAACGACATCCAGGCGGACCCTCCTGGACAGTGTAGGAGGGAGCAGAGGGCCAGCGACAGCACGAACAACCGCGCGCGGAGAGGACAACGGAAGAGGAAGTCGTCTGGGCTGGGAAAGCGGGCGGAAGGGAGTAGAGCCCCCATCCGTAGAGGCCAGGGGAGGGCGCACAGGGGCAGAGCCGCTAACCCCGGCCTCAGGGCGAGAACCAAGACGAGGGCGATGGGCGTCGTCAAGGCGATCAGGAGGACGACGAGGGGCAGTAGAGGACGGATGACGAGGCGAGCGAGAGCGTGGACGGAGCCGGGGAACCCCCCGACGATGGGACGACCGGCAGCGGGACCCAGGGGAGAGGGCCAGGTGAACGGCCTTCAGTCGGGTCAGGGATACCCAGGGTGACGCGGATCCGGTCGGCAACAAAAGCCGGGGAACGGCGGCCCACAGTCCCAATGTGGCGGGAGACCATCGGCCACACCGATGGAAGGGAAGCAGAGGCCACAGCCGCCGCCGAGGAACCAGGGCCATGGAGCAGCACAACCACCAGGGCCAGACACGGGCCACACAGAGCAGGGAGGTAGGCCGTAGAGGACACAAAGAGCGAGCGGCGCAAGCAGGACTTGTGGCACACCAAACACGGGGAGCGACAACCAAGGCGAAAGCAAAGCAGCCGACCAGCACGAGAAGAACACACACCAGAATCAGCACGTCGAAGGAGTAAGTGGAGAGAATGTCCAAGAAGAACCAGGGAAGGAGCATGGGGAAACAGGAACACACATGCAAACAGGTATCCGTACTCACCCTAAACTGGGAGCACAGAGGTAGGTGAGGAGGGCGGCCGAGGCGGAAGAGCACTAGCAGAACCTGCAAAGATGGAGAAAGTGTTAACCACCACTCAACATCTTACATGCAGGGCCTATAACACCAGTAAAGTGCATACACCAATATAGTATCAGGCAACAATATGACATAAAAAAGGTCAACAGTGAAAGCCAACTATAACCGCAAATTTGCGGGCCAATGGAGGTATAACCGTACCGACACAACCCCCCCACATCTCCGCGGGACCCCCCAGCGATCTCCGCAAATTTGCGGGGAGCCGAAACGTCCCAGAGGACCGAATCGAGCACTACGCAAATTTGCGGGACCGGCCGAGATGGTCCGGCGCCGAAAAAGCGAGAGGAGCGCCTAGGAAAACCAAAAAAGGCCCATAAAAAGCGTCAACTCCTTATGAACTCCAAGCGACGATGGCCATCAAGCTGAGCAGTGTCTTCCTTGATAATATCCTGACTCAACCGGTCAAGGGAGAGGCAAGGAAGACACACCAGGGGAAAGGAGGCACATCCCCCAGGAACCACCCAAACCCACAGAGATAGAGCAAAGCCCATGAGGAGAAGTGGCAGGGAGGGTGGTTTCGCACAAACAGGGGCCCCCGTGAGGTACCCCTGGATTGGGCAAAAGACTATGAAAGGATGGAGGTGAAACAGGAAGAGAAAACAAAAACCAGTAAATGAAACTGGTGAGAAAAAGGGTGGCCTAGCCGTGAGCAGAGAATGTGTCAGGGGCGAAAAACCCTGTGGTGTGAAAGAGGGGTCCCCGTGGGGTACCCCTGGAGTATCACGAACCACCTGTCGCCCAGGCCCTTGAGACACAGTGAAGGACTCAAAAGGGGGGACTCGGGAATAACGCTAATAATGCGGCCGACACAAACTCTACAAACAGCACCGCCACCAACGAAATCTCAGATTGTTTACCAACGGTACACCTAGGCTATGAAAAAAAATGAAAACTCATAGGGGCATAGCAATTCCTGAATGAGAAAACGAGCTAGGCTAAATGAAGCTAAAAGCTAAACTATGCCCAGACTAACAGGAAAAAAGAATATGAAAAGAGAAAGAATGAAAAACATATACGAGGAACGCCAGGCGCCCCCGTACCTTCGGTAAGCTATTTCCACACGCGTCTCCATTATACACACTTAGGAGCCCATTTACGTGTGCCCTAGATCACGTAACATCTGTCTAACAAAAAAGAAGGCCAGAAAAGCCGAAACGAACCTAAACAGGGTGAATTAAAGGAGCACAACAAAAGCGACTTCATTCAATGGAGCGCGTGAAAAAATGATGACAAGAGAGGGTCGCTCATGCGCACGTTCGACAGGGATCTGCACATGACGGAACACGGGATGGGCCTTAAGCGGTAACTAAGGTAAACCCCTTTTTCTTCTCTTCTATGCTTTTTTCACCTTCGGTGGTAGTTTTGGTTAATGTACAACGTCTCCTAGAGCAAGATAAGGAGTAGACTCTAGACGTTTTCTTTTTAACCGCGGTTGGAATGACGACATAGCAGTCAAAATAGACAAGTCGTCATTGCAATTAGGTTAATAGCCTTGACGTTGGATTTGCCAAGACTACTAACAAATACATATATACAAACATACAGTACATACATACATACATACAGTACATATATACATACCAATCATCTCTGAGTGCCGCCTCGTTCTCATTATTCCCGGCCCAGAGGAGTATACTGGGGTGGTGGTGGAGGCGACGTAGCTGGGTCACCACCTCCGCCTTCACACTGTCCAGGAACGCGTCCCCGACGGGATACATGCTGCACGCGAACATCAGGTCCTCCCAGATCAGAATCCCTAGCTCATCTGCAATCTGGTAGAGAGACATGAGATACGTAACATACAAGTAGTGTACAGTACTGAAGTTACAAATTATAATGAAAAACTTGCAAAATAAAAAAACAAAACTGGGACAACACAAGATAAATGCAAAAGAACTAATCAAAATGTCAAAAGGTCAACACCATATAAATTAAAATGTAAAACTTGCAAACAAAGCAAACCAAAACTGGGACAAAGACAATATAAAGTCAAAACAACTTATCAAAATCACTATGTGGAAACAACGCTTACTAAAATAAACTTTATGAAATGAAAGAACACAATCCACCACATAGGCAGTGGTTCCCAAACTATTTTGATGGCGACCCTAAGGTCCTGGAGTGGCGGCGTCTACGCCGTGGGACCACCTATCGGAACTGCCGACCCTCCCGTCCGGGGACAAGATCACCAACAGTGGAGGACAGCAGGCTGCCGACCGTGGGGAGCAGTTTCCGGGAGCCAAACCGCCACAACTATCCCCTGCCCCCTCCCTGGGGGCACACGTCCTTGGAGCGGCTGCGGTCGCGCCGGGCAATTCTCACATCTCTCACACCACACACAATACACAGTTTTTCCTACACCGAGAAATGACTCTCCGGCTGTCATTTCTCGAAGACTCCTTCTAGCCGGAGACATTGAGAGCAACCCAAGACCCACCTACAAATACACATGTCCAACTTGCTCAAAACCCATTACTTTGAGCCGCCAAACTAAGGGCTCAGTTCTCTGCAACTCATGCGGGAACTGGACCTATTTCACCTGCACAACACTTGCCTCCATGAAACACTACACAAACACCTGGACATGTTCCTCATGCCCCTCCCTCTCCAAGTCAAATCCCTCCCCTAAAGCCCGTCCACCTCTCCTCCCCAACCCACATAACCTTACCATACCATCCACTCCCTCTCCTAAAGCCCGTCCACCTCTCCTCCCCAATCCACATAACCTGCCCATAACATCCACTCCCACTCCTAAAACCCGTCCACCTCTCTTCCACAACCCATCCAGCCCATCCACACCCCAACCTAATCCTTTCTTACCCTCATCTCCTGCACCCCAATCCCCACCCCCACCCCCACCATCACCCCCTCCCCCTCCCCCACCCCCACCCCATCCTCGTGCAGCAGCACCCAACATACATCGCACACACATTAACATCCTTCAACTAAACATAGATGGCATCAACACAAAGAAACACGAACTCACACACTTCATCAAACAACACAACATACACATTGCCATCTTACAAGAAACAAAACTCCGTACAACACAAAAAACACCTACATTTCACAATTTCACCACCATACGACAAGACCGGGCCGTCGGCATTGGCGGTGTGACTCATCACCCTGGTACACAAAGATATACCATATATAGACACCAGTGCACATACAAAATCCCTCCTCCCCCCAAACAATAACACAACAGAAATTCAATCAATTAACCCGGGAGCTGCTGGAAGACTCTTAAGAGTTCCCCCGGCGGACTGCGGGAAGACTCTCCTGAGTAAGTAAAATTAAAAATCAACTTTTGACATCGAAAAAAAATATTTGTTTTATTTTTATTTTTTTATTTTTTTATTTTTGTTTGGCCCCTGGGCCATGCAAAATCTCAGTCCTCTACCTCCCCTCCTTCCCCACTTTCCTCCTATCCCTCAGTTATCACCTATTTTCCCTATTATTCCCTTATTCTGAGGTATATTTTCGTGCTAACATTAGCGAGTTGCAAGCAGGGTGTTGTCATCACTGATGGCAAGAGAGAGAGAGAGAGTATCGATCGACTGTGTCGCAGTGGCCTTGGGGAAAATTGGCGGGAAGGTAGCTTGCCTCACCCATACATTATACAACTCGCGGGCTATATCTCCGATTTTGACCATCCAAACGCTGTTTTCACTCGTTTTATTGTTGTTTCAGGTTAATACCTTTATAATCAACCCATAATAGGCGCATATGGATAATTATTAATGCTATTAATGGTACAATGAATATTTTAGTGACGGAAACACCTCAAATACGTCAGCACAGGGGGAGGTTTTCAATTACCCCCGTGCGCACTTCAGAGGTTAAAATACATACTGGCAATAGCTCCAACATTAACCATTATAAACACATACATCCCTCCCCAAACATCCCCTACAGTACCAAACGATTACAGATCACAAATACAACAGATCACAAATACAACACATCACAAACACCCCACACATCATCCTGGGTGGTGATTTCAATACAAAGACGTCGGCCTGGTTTGTCGACAACCCCGACACAGACAGAGGGCTGGTCTTACAACACCAAACAGACAACCTATATATCCTTAATAACATTCATCAGCATACCCATACTCCCCACCAAGACCTCTACACCCCATCATCTCCTGATATCACCTTTTGCTCCCCTGAACTCGCCCCCACAACATCCTGGAGGGTGGTCAGAACCTTGGGCTCAGACCACCTCCCGATCATTATCACCACCAAAACAAGACTCACCCCAGCTAGCCACAGACACTTACACTAACCATAAAAGAGCTAACTGGGAAGCTTTCACAAATGAGACAGAACAACACTTTGAAACCTTAAACAGTACACCCATCAATAACATCAACAATGCTGTACACACATTCAACACGACTATCCAAAACGCCGACAAGAAACACATTCCAAGAGGTAACATAAAAAAACACAACCCCAACTTCTCACCAGAAATTCAAAACCTAATCATACAACGCGACACACTGAAACACTCCCCAGCACCCAACACACAAGACATCAATCAACAAATTCAAGCACTCAACATCCAGATTAACAACAAAATACAAGAACAACAAACACTAAATTGGAATAACTTCCTACAAACACTCAATCACAAAACAAACCCCAAAAAACTCTACAAAACACTAAACAGCATCACACTTTCCAACAGCAACACAACACAATCACAACAACAGACTCTACTCCTTCATGTAAACAACAAGCAAACACTCTCATCAATCACTTCTCTCATGTCAGTCACCTAAAACCCCACAAAGACGACCGACGTGTCATCCGACGAAAAAGAGAATTCCCCACAGACCCTGACTATACACCCTTCACCAACAACCAGACAAAGCATATCATCAACAATCTCAAGCTCTCACCCGCCTGTGGCCTAGACAACATAAGCAACATTCACCTCAGACACCTGGGACCACAAGGCATACAAGCACTCACTAACAAATCAAACTACAGCTACAAGCGGGTGCCCAACCCCGAAAGGGATTGAAATAGGGGAGCTATCCCCCCGCCAAAGGCGGCTTTCTAGGGCCTTTCCTAGCTGATGCTGAGAGGATTGGGTTCTAGTCATGTGGTGATCGGCTGGTCTATCAGAGTGAGAACTGAGCGATCTCTGCCATACCCATAGCTTACTCTGACTGTTCCTTTTACTTATATATTTTCTAGATCTCAAGTGACGGCGTCTCTTCCGTGTCTACCCAATCTACCAAGATTGAAAGCCAAAGCGTCACATTTTTCCTTTGCCCCTCAACTTTCTCTTCATAATTGCTGAGGGGCACAGGGCCCTGGGTGGGGCTTTGATTTCCCGGGCGTTTCCGCACCCTCCTCAGCTCCCCGCCATGGAGTGGCTTCGGTCACCCAGACTTTATTGTGGTCGGCAGGGAGGGTTCTGTGGGGGCGCTTGGTTATGGCCTTGCTCGGGGACTTGGGGCTGTTCGGCCAGGCAGCTTGGGGAACAACAACAACAACAACTACAGCTACTCACACAACACAATACCAGACATCTGGAAGCATGGTATCATCATCACATTCCCCAAACCTAACAAAGACCCCACGCTACCCTCCTCACACCGCCCTATCACACTCCTTTGCACCCCTTCCAAAGTCATAGAGCGCCTTGTACTACAACTGATGACACCTGACTTACCCCTTTCTCCAACACAACACGGCTTCAGGCCATTGCACTGCTGAAGGCCCAAAACACGGTTGAAGTTTTCAATTTCATCTTTGCCTAGTACTTGCGACACCTCGGTTGGGTTACCTTCTTAGGAAGGTAATCAAGTCGTACCCCACCTGCTCGTGGTGACCTCGCAAACACCCATTTCTATTTATTTTTTCCATTTATTCTTTTTTCAAGATAGGGTGACACAAACGGGGGCGGCGCTACCTGGGTTTATCCCAGGTAGTAGTTTAATTTTACTGTAATTTTATTAAGTGTTTTGTATATTTTTAACTGTAGGCTACATAAATATAAACAATGGCCGACCAAGGCAAACGGAGGCAGAGTTTATTGGGAGATGAAGAGAGCTATGAATTTGAGGGATTTCTGGCAGAGGGTAATGAAGTGGAGGATCAATTGACTGTGGTGAAGAGACAGATGATGGATCTGTTAAGATGGAAGGGAGTTATGGAGAATTGGAGGAGAGATATAATAATAATAATAATAATAAGCATGTTACTTATTTCTCATAAGCGCCAATTTTTCCGAAGAATTCACTAGCGCTCGAAAAGAGAAAGAAAAAAGAAAAAAAAAATTAATGCATCAAAAGAAGGCTTATATACAACACACATTTAACAATCACTAGCAGTGGCAAAATAGCCTAAACTCTATAGCCATCTGCCATGACACCTCTCTCAAGATCATAGCTTCTCTCAAAGAGAAAAGTCTTAAGTTGTCTCTTGAAGCATTCAACAGAACTCAGTTGTCTCATGGACAGCGGCAACCTGTTATACAACCTCGGAGCCATGTAGGAGAAAGACCTCTCAAAGAAAGAAGACTGCTGGAAAGCCCATGGTTCATCAAGACGAAAAGGGTCATTGTCATGACGCACAACTACACCATGGTGTGCCGGTGGGCGCCTGAGCAGCTCCGCAAGGTACCTAGGCTCACCAAATTTGAGAACCTTAAAGGTCACCAAACACAACTTAAATTCTATTCTTGCTCTTACTGGCAGCCAGTGCAGTTCTATGTGAAGAGATGTAGTAGGAGTTCTAGGTGGAACACCAAAAATTAGTCTTGCGGCCCTGTTAAGAACAGACTGAACTTTCTTCAAAATATAATTTGGAAGACCCACCAACAGGGCATTGCAATAATCAACACGAGAGAAGACCAATGAGTGAACCAACATCAGGAGGCAACGTCTGGTTATAAACGGCTTCACCAAATAGAGATTTCTGATGTGCAAGTAACAACTTTTAACTATCTGGTTTACATGCTCTTTGAAATCTAATCGGGAGTTCACATATACACCCAGATTTCGAACAGAGTTGGCCGGTCGCAGCTGAGATCCACCCACATTGATGGAGAGGGCACCTACTATATCATCAGCTCTTCTATTTCCTCGGATGATGAGAATATCAGTTTTACCATAATTTAGTTTAAGTTTTCTCGCTCTCATCCACTTCTTGATATCAGACATCAACAATTCCATCTTACTCCGTATATCAACTATATTTGTGATTCTCACATAAATCTGGGTGTCATCTGCATAAAAGTGAAAGGTGACATTATGTGCACGAAGCAGAAGAGACAAACTGCTAATATAAATTATAAATAGGATAGGACCTAAAACTGATCCCTGCGGAACACCATACTGCAGGGGTGTCGAGTCCGAGACCACTTGATTTACCATCACACTCTGGGATCTACCTGACAAGTACGACCCAAGAAGCAAGAGAGCGGAGTCACGCACACCACAATCATAAAGATCACTCAATAACAACTCGTGATCCACTGTGTCAAAAGCCGCAGAGAGATCAAGCAAGACCAATAGTGAGGCCACACCATTGCAAATGTTCTCAACTAGATCATTATGTACTCTAATCAATGCTGTTTCAGTTGAATGATGCTGTCGGTAAGCAGACTGAAAAATTGGGATAGTTTCATTCTGCTGAAGTAGTGGTTGTAATTGGTCAAGTATTGCACGCTCTAATATCTTTGATATGAAGGACAGGTTGGAGACAGGACGATAGTTCAACATGTTCTCAACATCAAGTCCAGGTTTCTTTAGAGTAGGTCGGAGTAGTGCATGCTTTTCAGAATGTGGGAAGCTACCTTCAGAGAAGCACTTATTAATTATTTTGGAAATAAACTCAACTGTGTGATCATAGACTCTTGGTAGCTTGGAAACATTTATGGGATCCAACGGGCAAAATGTTTTATTGAGGTTTCTTATGTAGGACGAGATCATGTCCACCTCTACTGAGTGAAAGGATGAGAGGACATTATTAGGAATGTGTCGGGGTTGGAGTACAACTGAAAGTTCTTCACCAACAGAAGCATCATCCAGTTCCTGTCTTATGCGAGTTATCTTGCCAGCAAAAAATGCCACAAAGTTGGCAGCCAACTCGGCATCAGGTACAGAAGGTCTTAAGCTGACTCTTGTTTTTCCAAGTAAACTGTTTACAATTGAAGCCAACCTCCTCTGGTCGTTACCACACGAGTCAACTTTTCCCTGATAATACACTTTCTTTTCATCTTTGATTTTGTGGACCACAGCTCTTCTGGCTGACAGATATTGCAACCATGTAGAGTCTGTTTTATTTTTCCGCCATTCACGTTCAGCTCTTCTACGCGCTCTTCTAAGAAATTTAACTCGAGTGCTATACCAGGGCGAATCATCTCGTACTATGATTTTCTTCTCTACTTCTGGACAGTGATGATCGAACACTAATTTAAGTGCATTTCCATGTACCTCCACCAGCTCATCTGAAGTAAGGTTGGAAGTATCAATACTTCCCAAGTACTGTTTTACTTCACTGCTAGCCAAATTTAGGTCTGCATTTTTATAATTTCTAAATCTGATTACTTTTTCATGTGTGAGTGGCTTAGGGAAATCAAAGCTGAAAGTAATCAAAGCATGATCAGAGGTATTAGGGTCAGCATTCTCAACATCAACATCCAGAACACCACCACAACCCACAGGAGAGAAAACCAAGTCAAGGGTGTGTCCTAAGATATGAGTTGGGTGGGACACATGATTTACAAAATTGTTCTGATCAGTCAACTCAAGGAACTCAGGAGAGAATGGCTTCAGATGAGGGCTGTCAACCCAGTAATTAAAATCTCCACATATCAAAAGTCTTCCGGTTTTAGCAGAAAATTCCTCAAGAAACTGCCCAAACTCTTCCATAAAACCCCTATCTGTGCCACGATGGCCAGGCCTATAGACAACTGCCATTCTTAGAATTTGTTGATGGAGTTTTATTTCCACTTCCAACAGTTCATAATAAAGAGGGGCTGGGTTATGGCTTATTTGCAAGATATTCACCAGAGATGTGGAGTAGACAACTGCCACTCCACCACCCGGATGATCTCCCCTAGGCCTAGGAACATTTATTATGGAATGGGTTTTAGGCAATGCCGCCTGGATAATATTCAGATCTGACTCGAACAACCAGGTCTCAGTGAGACATAATACATCAAGGTTACGTTCATCCAAGATCTCGCAAATATGATCCATTTTGTTACGCAAGGAACGAACATTCAACAGACCCAGTTTCAACCGGCTCCCATGTGCATTTTTCAGTTTTTTGAACCTACAAAATTGGTGTTCTCAATAACTTTATTTCTCTGAGCTGTCATTAAAGGACAATTTCTACTTGAGGCGAAATGATTTGGCGGCTCCGTAACTGATGTGGAGCTCATACAATTTATACATTTAGGGGAAGTCTTGTTGGTGCAGTCTTTTGAGTTATGAGTACCAGCACAGAAGTTGCATTTTGGATCCTCATTTTTCCGATAACACCTGTCACTGGTATGACCAAAGCCCTGGCAATGGTAACATTGTGTTACCCAGAAGCGATCGTACGCACGACATCTCACAAGTCCAACATACACAGAATTGCCATCATCCACAATGGAAGAGCGTATTTCAGGTGACATTTTTACTACCGCAATCTTAGTGTGTGCATCACTCTTTTGCTTAGTGAATAGCAAATTCATAGCCAAGCCATCGTCGACCAGGGACTTTATTCTTGGGTTCTTGTTGAGGATGCTGGGAATGATCTCATTATCCTCAGCGTCATTAGCAATGCCCACCAGAGTCATTTTTGGCATCATCTTCTTTGGTTCGGAGACACTGAAGGCACTGTCCACCCCCAAATACTGATTGATGGCCCTTCCTGCATCTTCTTTGGCTTTCTTGGATGGAAGTCGTACCACCAGTACACCCGAATCAGTTCTAGTTAACTTGTTAACCGGAACCAAAGCCAGAGCAGTCTCGATTGCCTTTGTATCTGGTGGGCTTACTGACTCGGAGGATCGGTCTTTTGGCTTCACTACCAGGACCTGATGGTCCCAGACAGTTTTTTCCTTTCCACCATCTACCACCTCAGTGGTGCGTTTGGTCGGCTCCTTTATGGTCTCCACTGTTTCCCTCACTACCTTTTCCTTGCTCTTCAAAACCTGCACTACATTCTTCTCAAACTCTCTTTTCTCTTTTTCTCTCTCTTCGACCTGCTCCTTCATGATTTCTTCCAATGCATCCACCTTAGCATTCCCCACCCTTGTCCACTCATCTTTCTCCTCACTTATTACTCCCTTTACTCTCTCACTTAAATGGCCCTCATACTCCTTTAGCTGCTCCTTGAGTGCCATGTTCTCTGCCTCCAGCTCATCTACTTTCCTTATTACAGCATCTAAGTTAGCAATTAATGGCCCATCTGCAGTTGCTACTGAACTGGCTCCACATATTTC
>JBAKBP010005820.1:55254-117582 GCA_037953745.1 Lithodes maja | reverse complement strand
CTATTAGACCCATTTTATTCAGCTAACCCCTTCTGTCTTGGTGGTGTCCTTATAACTTTATTCTGAGCTATCTATTAGACCATTTTATTCAGCTAACCCCTTCTGTCTTGGTGGTGTCCTTATAACTTTATTCTGGCTACTATTAGACCATTTTATTCAGCTAACCCCTTCTGTCTTGGTGGTGTCCTTATAACTTTATTCTGGCTACTATTAGACCATTTTATTCAGCTAACCCCTTCTGTCTTGGTGGTGTCCTTATAACTTTATTCTGGCTACTATTAGACCATTTTATTCAGCTAACCCCTTCTGTCTTGGTGGTGTCCTTATAACTTTATTCTGGCTACTATTAGACCATTTTATTCAGCTAACCCCTTCTGTCTTGGTGGTGTCCTTATAACTTTATTCTGGCTACTATTAGACCATTTTATTCAGCTAACCCCTTCTGTCTTGGTGGTGTCCTTATAACTTTATTCTGGCTACTATTAGACCATTTTATTCAGCTAACCCCTTCTGTCTTGGTGGTGTCCTTATAACTTTATTCTGGCTACTATTAGACCATTTTATTCAGCTAACCCCTTCTGTCTTGGTGGTGTCCTTATAACTTTATTCTGGCTACTATTAGACCATTTTATTCAGCTAACCCTTCTGTCTTGGTGGTGTCCTTATAACTTTATTCTGGCTACTATTAGACCATTTTATTCAGCTAACCCCTTCTGTCTTGGTGGTGTCCTTATAACTTTATTCTGGCTACTATTAGACCATTTTATTCAGCTAACCCCTTCTGTCTTGGTGGTGTCCTTATAACTTTATTCTGGCTACTATTAGACCATTTTATTCAGCTAACCCCTTCTGTCTGGTGGTGTCCTTATAACTTTATTCTGGCTACTATTAGACCATTTTATTCAGCTAACCCCTTCTGTCTTGGTGGTGTCCTTATAACTTTATTCTGGCTACTATTAGACCATTTTATTCAGCTAACCCCTTCTGTCTTGGTGGTGTCCTTATAACTTTATTCTGGCTACTATTAGACCATTTTATTCAGCTAACCCCTTCTGTCTTGGTGGTGTCCTTATAACTTTATTCTGGCTACTATTAGACCATTTTATTCAGCTAACCCCTTCTGTCTTGGTGGTGTCCTTATAACTTTATTCTGGCTACTATTAGACCATTTTATTCAGCTAACCCCTTCTGTCTTGGTGGTGTCCTTATAACTTTATTCTGGCTACTATTAGACCATTTTATTCAGCTAACCCCTTCTGTCTTGGTGGTGTCCTTATAACTTTATTCTGGCTACTATTAGACCATTTTATTCAGCTAACCCCTTCTGTCTTGGTGGTGTCCTTATAACTTTATTCTGGCTACTATTAGACCATTTTATTCAGCTAACCCCTTCTGTCTTGGTGGTGTCCTTATAACTTTATTCTGGCTACTATTAGACCATTTTATTCAGCTAACCCCTTCTGTCTTGGTGGTGTCCTTATAACTTTATTCTGGCTACTATTAGACCATTTTATTCAGCTAACCCCTTCTGTCCTGGTGGTGTCCTTCTAACTCTATCCTGGCTACTATTAGACCATTTAATCAGCTTATAAAAGGACTCGACCCATTCAGTACTGGACTACAGGTTGCTCTCGATTTACGATTGGGTTACGTTTCTGAAAACCCGATCTTGAATAGAAAAATTGTAGTATAGCAAAATGGGGTGAATGGGGTGAATGGGGATGCGTTCTGGGACCAGCCAAAACCCAAACCCAAACACCTAAACACTTATAATAATATCATAAATTGGGGCATCGTATAGTGAGGGAGACATGTAGGCCTATGGTGCCGGACTTCTAACTCTATTCTGGGTACTATTAGACGATTATATTTAGCTTATCAAGGGCCTCCAGCAATAATCAGGCTTCGAACTATCTCACTTAACCCTTTTGACTACCACAGATTCTTCTTAAACTGCACAAAATACACATTAGATGTATGATCTTTTATAGTTTCTTTTGGCTATCATTAAACATTTTTTTTTTCAGTTTAGGTACGACTGTTGGGGTCAGACGGTTAAGGGGGTAGTGCTTGTTTTTTTGTCTATATATTTATCTATTCATTTATTTTTCAGTTTCCTTGCGCGACCTCCATGAAGCACCCCTAGACTCCGTTTCAAGATAAATTTGTACATTTTTCGATAAAAGAATGTCCTGGCCAAAGGCCGATTCCTTCTAGAATTGCAGGCTCACTTGCGCTCGCCAGTAAAAAATCAACACCTATATGGTACAAAATATCTTGATATTGACAAAGAAATGGGGCAAAATGTCTCAAAATCGCCAAACTAATGGAACGAACGTCTTAAAATCTAAAAAATAATTTGCTAAACTTGAGGGAGAAGGGGGTCCAGAAAAAGCGACTACCTCCCCCTTAATTGAGATAGTTCTTACCCCTTTGCTTCCTACAGGTCCTTCCTGAACTATATAGAATCATCTAATGATAACTAAAATATAATGTCATAATGCATCATAACCTCAAAGAGTCAACTCTTTTAGTAGTTGAGGACACATTTTTACACTATATTCTAATAATTATTAAATGTAGAGAGATGACTGAAGAACAAGCAATGAATAGGAAATGGTAATGAATGGGAACGAGTGGAGAATGTAGAGAGATGACTGAAGAACAAGCAATGAATAGGAAATGGTAATGAATGGGAACGAGTGGAGAATGTAGAGAGATGACTGAAGAACAAGCAATGAATAGGAAATGGTAATGAATGGGAACGAGTGGAGAATGTAGAGAGATGACTGAAGAACAAACAATGAATAGGAAATGGTAATGAATGGGAACGAGTGGAGAATGTAGAGAGATGACTGAAGAACAAGCAATGAATAGGAAATGGTAATGAATGGGAACGAGTGGAGAATGTAGAGAGATGACTGAAGAACAAGCAATGAATAGGAAGTGGTAATGAATGGGAACGAGTGGAGAATGCATGTGAATAGCTGAGCTCTTGGTCAGGTGCCAGTTGGACTAGACTAGGCAGTAGTCCATCAGGCGCCTGGCCCGGGGAACCGGTGTACAGTGTATACTGTATAAAGGGTCATTCGTGGATGTGAGGTGGGTGGGCATTGTGATGGTGAGCTTCGCTACGCGTCTGCCTGCTGAGACCGGAACATCTCCAGGAGGTTTGGGACCATGAGACTTGCTGGAGACTGGGTCTTCTCCTGGGCAACCTAAAAGTGTGTGAATGTTTTATTTTATTTTTTATGATGTGTTGTATCTGTTCAGGCTCTGTCTCGAGTCGGCCACCCCCAGCTATGGGGTATGTGCCTGAGTACAGTATATACGTACATAAATTAGTTGATGCAATGTGTGAAGGATCTGTAGGAAATACTGTACAGTAGCCTATAGAGGTTAAGCCGATCTCAACTAGCGCTCTGCAGGTTTTTCCTAAATTTAATAATATCGTCTTATAATAGCTAAAATACACTGTCCAAACACATAATTATCCTGAAGGGGTTAACACTGTCATAACTGTGTTGGTGGTGTAATAGTTTAGATGCTTATGTTCTGGGTGTGGTGTCTTGAGTTCGAATCCCGAGAGGACCATATGCTTTAATTAGTTTATTCAAGTACATTGGGGTTTGTAATGGATGATTAATGTTAAGAACGGGGTGTTACTTATTACCCTTGTGAATATGTGAAAGTACAATGGAGGACACACATTTTGTCCCTTTCAGATTCTTGTTTAAATGAATCCCTGCATTGTTCCTCCCTTGGATAAAAGAATGACAAGATGACGTGATTCTGTCTGGGATTGCTGCGAAAATATGACAGCATTTTAGAATACAAAATATCCTATAAAATATTAATCACATATTACTGCAGACAATTGTACGATCATGAGCACTAATAAGGTTACAGTAATATGAACATAGTTTGAGTTTATTTGGCAAAGTACCAAAACATCTGGTCTATAATACAACAATCGTATCATTTGTGTTGGATACTGATTCAAATGGTTGAATAGCTATTAGTGCTCATTAATGTACAGTGGCGCTAATAACTCATGTCTAAGCTGTCATTACGTTTGGCTCGCTCTGTGGTGTATTAATGTCTATCAGATGTTGAATAGGGTGGGTATGTGTAGAAACATGCTTGTATATCTCACTCAAAAAGATGAAATTATGTGTAAATATTGCTGATACCAATTATTGATCAAAACATAATTGGTGCCGAGACATCACTTATTAAGCCGACTGTACACATGTCATTAATCTTATATACAGTATACTGTACTGTACGTACAAGTTTAAAGAAAATGTGGTTGCAGTCTTAATTTTTACTTTGGTACAGTACAATAGTCTTGCCACGACACTGCCCCATCATGTCATCACTGAGGCTGGGGTTGGTATAGTGATAATTGTGCCTCAGCAAGACTCAACAAATTCCCCCGGCACCACTTGCACCTGAAGTATCCCAAGAAATTATACCCACATTACGGAGAAAGGATTTTACTGTAATGACACAGCAGTTTGACTCTCTCTCGAGTCGTCTGAAGAGAATAAAAATGGTTGTGTTGTTACAAGAAAACTATTATTTATTCTTCATGTGTATATAATTTGTCCATTAAAGTATTCATGGCACCGTACGTCTTTCCTCCTAATCTTCAATACATTTACAGAGAGAGACCTGATCTTCCTCCTCATGGACCTGTTCACGGCCGGGAGTAATACAACCAAAGACACCATCACCTTCCTCTTTTATTATCGGCTTTTTTTCTCTCCTTTTTCAATCTGGGTGTGGTGTCCCAAGTTCGAATCCTGGGAGGACTATATGCTTTCATTAGTTTATTCAAGTACATTGGGGTTTGTAATGGATGATTAAAGTTAAGAACGGGGTGTTCCTTAATTTCTTTGGCTTGTATCCATTTGGCCCCATTCAGCCTACTGTTTTAAGACGTGTATCCCCATCCAGGTGTTGATTTCTTCCGCATTGTATGGAGAAATCCGGCTTCGCCGGAGAAATTTTTCTATAAAAAAATGTACAAATTTAGCCTGCTGTCTAAAACATTATACAAAATATGCTGGCCAGCAGTATCGACACCTGGATGGGTATACATTTCATAAGACAGTAGGTTGAATGGGGCCTAATGGAAACAACCCAGAGAGAGAGAGGAAAAAAACGAGGTGGGCCCCTTAAAATATTTATGGCACCGTACGTCTTCAATACATTTTCAGAGAGAGACCTGCTCTTCCTGCTGATCGACCTGTTCACGGCCGGGAGTAACACAACCAAAGACACCATGACCTTTCTCTTCTACTACCTGGTCAACAATCCCAAGGCCCAGACCAAGATGCAGGCAGACATAGACGACACTCTGGGGGGCGCTCTTCCTACGCTGGACGACCGGAGAAGGTTTGTTTACTTGTACATGTACTGTACAATTGCCTCTATTCGTAGTTCTTTTTGGTGTTTCCTATGGTTATTTTTGCATTTATAGCTAGAGAATTGTTATTGTTTCTTAGGCTGCCTGGCCAAACAGCCCCGAGTCCCTAAGGAAGGCCATGGCCGAGGTAGGGCTTTCCCACAAGGCACTCAAGGAGTGTAGATTATGTTGTTGGCTTAACCCCTCCAATCCCAGAGACGACTATAGTCTTCAGTAGATAAGTAACTCCCCAGTCCCAGCGACGGATATAGGCTAGTCATCAGTAATGTACTTTCCTTGTAACTGACTGTACAAGGCTGTACCAGTTACCACAACCGTTTAAGCACTGCTCCCGTTATGGTAACACTTCTCAGCTTATATGAGACCCACTGAAACTTCTGAAAGGTGGGAGAGCCAGTGTTGCCTCATCTCTGGAGGTGGAAAGGTGGTCTCTCCTGCCATTTTGGCCACATTGCTTGGGACTGCTGTGGACTTTTATTACTGTATCCTACGGTACAGTACGGGTTAAGTGATTGTGTGGAATGCAGTCTTCTATGCATTCCACACAATCACTCACGCCAAAAACAGTTAACCAGGCTTGATGCTATGAATATTGTTACGTATCTTGATCCTCAAGTGGTTAACTTGATGAATCTAGATAGCACAGAAATATATATTAAGGTATCAGTCAGCTAAAACAAAAGTAAAATCTAATAAAATTATTTCCTGTTGTTGCTTCCTTTCCTTTTGGATCTTAGGACTTAGTATCCTTTATTGACTGATACTCTTTAATTATGAAAAATACTGAAACTAATTAAAGTCATGTAGTATTTATAAAGAATTATTAATTAACCGAAGCTTAGTAGGCTATGGTTATGAACCGAAGAAGTTATAGCTAAAGGACTATTAATTCTATAAACAGTCTTGAAAGATAAATATTAAAGTAAGAATATTTCTGTCTCTTACCCTTTTTGAAATGAATAAATAGTTTTCTTGTATGTCCTTTTATTTATATTTAATGTAGTTATTATTCTTGGTTCTTGTCTTACGTTAATGATATTATATTATTATTATCATCAGGATTAATATCAAAGTCTCATAAACAGTTAGATATATATATATATATTTAATAATTAGTTAAATGTATTTCTTAACCACGTAACATTGAGGTTTGATTATGAGTAAATTAAGTTACAGGATCGCTTCATAGATTCGATTCAGGTCTCACTCAAATAATATGAAAAGCAAAATAATATTTTGAAGCTAAAAGAATTTTCTTCAGCTTAGGAAATCACTAGAAGTAACATTAAAACAGCCATGTTAGTCTAAGGCGATATTACTAATACGAGACAATAGTATCACCGTACTAAGCACCGTTAAGCAATGTAAGTGTCGGGAATTTAGATAACGGTTAAATTATGGATCACTGGTACATGAATATCCCAACAAATAGTTATATAATATATTTACCAACGAGGTATTCGTCGATGGGTTTAATCCAGTACCCCACAAACGGCTAGTTCAATTGCATGACATGTAGGAATGTTCACATAATACAATATCAATACAATGAACTTAGCTTAGAGGACTGGTGATGTAGGACTGTTGTTATATTTATTAGTTGTAGCACATGGTGAACTGTGGGTTGAGTCAGAGCCGGGGGAGGAGATGTTGACGGTATGGTGTTGATTGAGAGACTGAAGGGCCGGCGTCCGATCGCTTCGCGAAATTACATATGGCTGCCGGCTCATAATAATTATAACCCACAACTTGGTTTCATAATACATCTAGAGCTGATGTAGATATTTATACATTACAGTTAATATTTAACCTAACTTAAGAATAAACTACAATACACAAAGAACCAGCCGAAATCGTACAAGCGATACGATACCGCCAAATTCAAATGTCCTATTGGACCAAAACCTGTCGGGATCATTACCCTATTCCCGACATATTGCCCGCCACCAAAAATGATATACAGGAGCTATATACAGAGAACAACAAAAGGACATCGAAGTCAAAGATCACCTAGTTTGATCTTTGATCTCCAAAGAACCACGGAACTCATAGCCGCCCTCCTTTTGGGACGAGCGCCACCTGAAGCCTGAGGAGGATCATCCTTCTCATTATCAGCTGCCCCACCTTGAGGAGCACTGTCACCAGCATTCTCCCGCGGAGGGGTATCAGTAGAGACGCCAGGATCATCCGGCAGTTCTACATCCTGCTCCAGGGGATATAACCTTACGACTGGGCGAGTAGTAACCCCAGTCGAAGTTCGTATTCTAGCAACCCTTATAAGACCATCAATGCCCTGGAACAAATCGATAATCCTCCCAAGCTTCCAAAATAACCTAGGACGCTCATCATGAATCAGGACGATATCCCCGATACGAGGCCATCGTTGATTCGTCCCTTTGATCTTATGAGAGTGACGCTCGCGAAGAGACAGCAAATATTCTTGGGTCCACCGTTTCCATAGATCGTCGGACACCTTGTTTACATACTGGAAGCGACGACGTGTGGCGTCAGCATTGCCGAACGTAGGGTCTAGCAGATCTTCGTCATTTACGGACGATTTAGGAAAGGTAGTAAGGGTTCGTCCATGTGTCATCATGGAAGGCGAAATGGGTAAGAGGTCATCAACATCTGCCGAGGTATAGGTCAAGGGCCTGTCGTTGACTGACATCTCAATTTCTATTAAGATGGTTTGCAACTCCCGTCTGGTCACCAGTGCCCTTCCTAATACCTTCTTCAAGGCAGATTTGACGATACCGATTGTTCTCTCCCAAATCGCCCCGAACCATGGTGCACGTGCTGGTATAAATCTCCATTGACAACCCTTTCCAGTGAGGGTAGCCACAACCTGCGGGTCATCCATTAAACTCTGGAGATATTTAGAGGCCCCGACAAAACAAGTCGCATTTTCGCTCATAATAATTTGAGGGAAACCATTGCGGCCTGCAAAGCGTCTTAGAGTATGCAAAAACCCCTCACTGGATAGGTCGTCAATCAATTCAATATGAATCGCTCTGGTTACCGCACATGTGAATAGGACGGCATATACCTTTATGATATTACCGGGCGATTCTCTAACATGAATCGCTCCGGTGTAGTCTACCCCGGTTACCTGAAATGGTTCAGTCCTTTGTACCCTGAACTCAGGCAAGGGAGGTAGATCAACTGGGGAGTAAGGCTTACCCTGTAATCTTTTACAGATAGTACAGCTATTGTGGATCCCTTTAATAGCTTGCCGCATCTTAGGGATCCACCAACGTTGTCGCATATACGCCAGAACATAATTTACGCCAAAATGTAGGCAGGTCCTATGGCATTGGCGAATCAACAGTTTGGTAATCAAATGAGAGGAGCTAAGGAGGACAGGATATTTCGCAGAATCAGTAATGTCCGCTTTTTGTATCCTGCCTCTACACTTAATAATGCCTCCTTCCATATGTAATCCTAGCTGCCTCATTAAGTTTGAGGGTTTGGCCTTTGACTCCTTGCTCAGGATTTGATGTTCAGTAGGATAAGATTCCCTTTGTACTAAACATATTAGTTTTGCTTCTGCTGATCTAAATTCATGGAGTCTGATATGCTTCGAATCTTCACTAAGGAAAGACCCGTGAGCCCGACTTCTCATGTTGTTAATGAAACGGTATATCCATGCAAATACCCGTATTACTTGATCATAGCTGCCGTAACGTTCCCACTCTACCAACTTGTTATCCTGATGTGTAGTACTCACATTCGAACTACTTAACACATCATCTTGGGGCCGACTTGAAGGATCAGATATGTAATCCCTGAAATCCTGAGGCCACTCAGTTGGAGATGTAAGCCATGGAGGTCCATGCCACCAAATAGAGGAAGACATAAACTGCTGTGCCGAGATCCCCCGTGAAATGATGTCACTGGGGTTATCCCTGGTGCTCACATAGCGAAATGTAGCTGTAGGAACTAAATCATGAATCTCATCAGTGCGATTAGAAACATAAACAGGTAACACTTTCTGGCTGTGTACCCATGAAAGCGCTATTTGACTGTCGCTCCAGACATAGACTTTATTAATCTGTAGTACGTCTGCATAAGCATCCAGTGTAAACTTTATTAGACGAGCAGACAGAAGCAATGCAGTAAGTTCTAATTTAGGAACTGTAATTTTCTTTATAGGGGCTACTTTGGCCTTCGCTATAGCCAGCGTCGCTTCACTACCATTGCATATGTACAGTATATGGCAGTACCGTACGCACTATTACTAGCATCAGAAAAGGCATGTAGATCCACCTGTTGACCACTAATAACCTGACGATTAAGTTGGACCTTGCAACATGTGGAAAGGTCCGACCGAATCAACTGCCAAGTATCTTGTAACTCAATCGGGAGGGGCGTATCCCAATCTAGTTTTAGCCGCCACAGTTGCTGTAAAAACATACGAGCACGGATTGTTACAGGCAGCAAAAAACCTAGGGGATCAAACAACCTCGCTGACAAGCTTAAGCAGTTTCGCTTGGTCATAAGCTCACTGCCGCATGGGGTGTGACAGAAGGATATGCAATCTGTGGTAGTGTCCCATTTGTGGCCTAAAAACTTCACCTCACTATTCTCAGTAGCTACACCGTCAGAAGCAAATTGACCTTTCAAAAGATCACTATCAGTGGCCCATTCTCTTAAGTATAAATGAGCCTTGGCAAATATATCACGGATCTCCCAGCATCTCTTGAGCAATAAATCTTCATTGTCTCCGGTGCCTTGAAGATTGTCCACATAGATCCCCTGCTTGATCTCATTATTGAAGTCAAGATCTAGTCCAGCCTCCTCAAGATGACGCAAGATAGTAGCGTTGAGAAGGAACTGGGAACAGGTCGCCCCGAATAAGACTACTCTGAACCTGTAGACCAGATACTCTGAATCTAGATCCATTGGGTCCCGTGGCCATACAAATCTTGTCGAGTCCCTGTCTTCACGATGGAGTTGAAGCATCAGGAAGGCCTTCTCAATATCGGCGACCCATGCAAACTTATGACATCTGAAGCGCAACATAATTTGCGCTAGATCAGAGACCAGGGACGGACCCGTGTACAGACAATCATTCAGGCTATAGGAGCGATCACTAGATTTAGCAGAGCAGTCATACACAATACGAACAGGAGTGGTGGAACTGTCCTTTTTAATCCCATGGTGAGCAAGGTAATGGATGTTATCCCCATATTCACTGAGATCTACTCTCTCCACAAATCCACGTTGTACCTGCTCGGCTAAAACTGCCGCATAAGTCTCGCAATAACTTGGATCCTTGACAAACTGCTTCTGAAGGCCACGTAACCTACCAAGTGCTAGATGGAAATTAGTAGGTAATTTACTCTTGTTATCATTCCAAGGGAGCCTTACCACATACTGACCTCTGCCAGAGTCATACGTTACAGTCTCTTCATACGAGCTTAACGCTAGCTTGGACTCACGATCAAGTTCATGTGGGTCAATTCCAATATTGTCCAAGTCCCATAGCTTATCTATATCAGTACATGTATTATCAGGCACATTTGGCCTAATATATTTATCTATGGGGCTTACTGCTACCTTGAGGACCATAACCACCTCCACCTGTGTGTCTTGAGAGGAAGTGGCATAGGATCCAGAAATGGCATACCCTTGGATCGTGGGGAGCATTATAAGCTTATCTACCCGCCGATATCCAGGGTGAACCAGGTCGTAGTAATAATCAGCTCCGACCAGTAGCATAATACCATTGTTAGCAGAGAGTTGATCATCAGCCAGTTTATACCCCTTGCTTCTGAGATATTTCAAATGTGGTTGAATCTCTGATGCTATATAGAAACTGGGTAGTGTGTCGACCACAACAGCCTTGATGTGTTACGACCGGGCACTCGGTTACACTAGGGCTCTTACACAGGACTCGAGTATGGCTCGCTGCCACAACGGAAACACACGATCCCAACCCCAGAGTACTGCCAGCCGAACAAAAAACGCCACTACCCTCCAGAGTTCTATCTGCTATAACGGGGTATACAAGAACTCGGTACTAGCGTTTCACACAACAGACTAATAACAAGACGGGAGTTATCTAGTCTGGTCAACAATCAAACAAAGAAGAAAGTACTACAACACTAAAGAATAGTGTTGGCCGAAGCCGAAGTAATCCACCCTTGAACTAAGAACTTAAGAAGTCCTCCACCCTCTACTTCGGATCGGCACTATTACGTTACGTTAAACAATAGTCCTCGAGCATCAAGCAAGGAATCTTCTGATAAGTTAGATGCTTCTCGAATACTCATAAGAAGTAAGTATCGGATTTTGAACAGCAATTTAATGAATAACTCACTGGTAATTAAAGGCTTTAAATTGACATAAGAAGAATTATAAGAATAAGCAATAGGATATGGCAAACATTAAGAAGAAGTACTCCGACAATGCACTGGCAATAGCCTACTAAGATTGTGCTCGTGGGCCACTAATCTCTGAAGTAGCTAAGCGTGCCACACATGAAATCAATAGTGCTTAAACAATAATATACATAAGGAGAAGCTTCAATACTATGCTGTATCTGCTGGTCGAGCAAAGTCTAGCTGGGATATCTAAGGTTAAGAGACAATGGCTGAGCAAGCGGCTCGTAGCCTAGCGAGGTCCTTAAGACTGTGCGGCCAAATTACGGTAATTGACGGGATGCTCTCTTGAGAGATCCAGATCACTAGTATCTGGTTCTCTCCTGGCGATCCTCTCAAAGTCAAGCAAATGAGATAGCACAGTGTTGGGTGGCACAGGCAAAAGCCCTCACTCGCAACACAGTGCTAAACTCCCACGGTACACAATCAAAAAGACCCCCTAGGCTTCCCACGTCTCCGTTGCAATTGTGCTGGTTCAACCAACCTAGCACTCATAGGAAATCACAACTCGAGGAACCCTATCCCAGTCTAGCATTACCTAAACCAGCAGAAAACAGGAACATGAATAATAGTACACAGGGAAATACATATACGAGTGCAACAAACATCAATCAATCCTATTCTAGTTAACCCTTCCAAAAATAGGCTATCTAACAGGCACTTATCTCGTGAGAACTCAAGCGATAATACTTTGGCTGACTAAATCTGCACCAAAGGGGTCATTGAGGTTATAAACAGGGACGAGAAGAGAAGAAGGTAGGCTGTTCAGAGAGTAGAGAAAGTTCACATCAGTCGGAAGAATATGGATAGTTGCAAGGGATATGAGAGGTCGCTTTGCCTGATGAGTTCTGAAGCATGGTGGCAAAAACCTCTCTTTTTATACTCGGCCCTCTAGCGGCATATCTCAAACTACTTAAGGACCGCCCACTGGCAATCATGACGTCATATTCTCTCAATCTGGGATTGACAAAGAACTTCCCACGCGCTGAAAGGGAGGAAGGGAGGAGGGAATTAGGCCTACCGGCCCGCGGGGCGTACTCACTGATCCCCCGCCACGTTACATAACTCTCTCCTCTCATCATTACATACAAGTCCCACACACAATACTTATATCTAATGATATAAAATAGAACTCGTTGACTTAGAAGAAAACAAAATACATAATGATAATACTTATAGTACAACGGTTCACATAAACTGAGTTAGGAAACTCTACACAGACTACAGCCAAAGTTCCTGCCCTGACGATCCTAGCGAGAGTGGGGCCTGACTGGGCGTTCTGTACAGCATGCTCATACTCGACATGCGTCACACCTCCCCCAAGATTTTACTTGCTCAACCCTGAGCTAAAATCTGATATACAGAACCCCATCAAACCCCTCACACCCAGCGACCGCATGGCACTAAAACAACGCTGAGTTTATCACTAAAACACATCTTATAAAAAAAAAATTCACATTTCATAACTCCTCCCAACAATAGTAAAAGACACAATATCATGCTCCCAGAGCGAGCTTACAGCAGCTCAGCCGTTTGATAGTTCGTGGACTACTCAAACCTTATAGGCTATGACAAACTTATACAATTATCTTCATCAAAAAGAAAGAGTTTTTATATGATTTTTATATTTTAATATGTTTTTTTCCGGCTGCACTATAAGGGCAGCCTATTTTTCTTCTATACCAAACGCTCAACTCCTGCTTTACGACCCAATACGCTGGGCTACAACCGCGAGCCAACAAGCACCAAGCGCAAAATACTACTCAAACCAAAGCAGGAGGCTACCCGTGTGTCAATTTACCCAGGATCATATACCCCTGAACGACCACATGCAACCTCGTTGTCACAACCGGCAATATGGCTTATGTCCAGGTTATATACCAATAACCTTAGTGACCACCTGGTCAGCCTCATATTCCGATTGTGAAACGGGTCCAAGATCTTGAGAGGGTAATGATCTGGGTAAACTACACCGACCGGACCATAGGCTGGAACATAGATCTCTAAATGCCCCAGCGCATCATCGTCCTTTTCACTTTCATTCATCAGGCTCTGACACGTTGCTGGTGCATTCTTAAGTCCGTCAGGCACAACATTGCACTGGTAGGTACTCCCGTCCACAACAAAACCACATACCTCTTTAGCGCGCTCGGACAAAGTTACAAGCAACGACCACTCACGACATTCCTTATCCCTCAGATCCTTCGTCCACACGTAATCCAGCTCTGCTTGCACCATAGGCTGTCGAGCAGGATTTATACGGCAGGGAATTAAACTGAGCCTTGCACTATCTCCAGCCTGCATGTCGGATTCTACCCCGTACCTCAGGCCTGGAGAAGCAACAAACATGCGAAAGTACTGCCATAGCCTAGTAAATAACTGCCTTGCACTGTCTCCACGAACAACATGCCTTGTGCCCTCCCACAACCCAGCCGAGACCGCAGCTTCTAACCTGTAGTCTCCCTCCTTCTCCACCTTCGTCCCTAGAACAGCCAGGTCATGAGAGGGACAATCAGTACCACCCGTGCAGTCACTCCCACAGTTCATTATTGCTAAGGCTTCCCCGCCGATACCGTACATGCGCACCCCCGCATTCCTTGTGACGACATCTGCCTGCGCAGCATCACCGCTTTCAGCGACATGGCCAGATACAGTCGGTCTATGGTAGGGCTGTTGCATTAGACTAGAGCAGCATTGGGAGGCTATGTGACGACCGGGCACTGCGATACCACAGCCGACCCTACCAATCTGCTCAATGTCCTCCTTTTGACCACCACCCTTGGCAGCCATGGGTCGACCCTGACCTGGCAACCATGCCAAGGCCTCGTCGCCCACCTTAAACCACCGAAACAACGAGGCTAACGGTCTTTTAACAGTCACATGACCTGCCTGCGGAACATCTCGCACCGCCCGAGTTGTGAGACTCAGGGGCTCGGCACGACCAGTGGGGTATGAACCGAGCTGGTGCTGGAGTGCTGCACACTGCTGCTCAGGCAGGTGCTCTAGCGCTTCCACAGCCACCAGACTCGTGTCCCCCGCCCACTGCTTCGCCGAGACATGACAATCCCTACTCTCCTCCACCTGTGCCCTACTGCCCCCCTCTCCTTCTCCACCTTGGCCGCGGCAGACCAACGCAGGGACAGCAGGCTGCTCAGGTGGTTGCCTCACAAACTCCTCCAACAGGTTCACATGACATGCTTCCCCGTCCTCGTGTTTAATCTCGACAGCACCATTACCACACTTCTGAACTTCCGGATCCTCCAACTGCAGTTTACAAATATCTGAGGGAACCAACCTGTCTAGATGCTTCCGAAGCAACCCAAATCCTTCCCCAATATCAAACTGAGCAATCCTTTTTTCTCTCCGTGTGCAACGTTGCTGCCTCGGAGTCTCTTCCGGCCCTACCTCCTCACTAGCTGTGACAGGTCCTGGGGCCTCTCCAGACTCTAACATAGGTGCCAATACTGAATCACCCAGGAGAGCCGCCGAGTCAAAACTCTTAAAACCAACTCCAGCTTTAGCCTCCTCCTGTTGATCGTTCCTCTGCTGGTCTGAAGACGGAGGACTAGGCTGTGACACTTTAGCTGCCCGAGCTCGGGTGACAGCACACGCCATGGGTTGTGCCTGGCACCGCTCGACACACTCTTGTTCTCCCCCACTCACGTCGGCCGGCCTCTCGGCAACGACTAAGGGTAGAACCTCAGAAGCGGGCATTGCAAAGTCGTTGCCGAGAAGAAGGTCGACGCCCTCCACTGGCAGTTTCTCCACAATCCCAACATCCAATTCACGTGTCACACCATCCACCTCCAACTCCAACCGCACCAGCGGGTATGACCGAGTTGCATTAATACCCTGCACCACTACCACCCGAGCCACATTTATAGGGTAGCCAGTCAAGTTATTCATCAGAGTCTGGGAAGCACCTGTATCACGCAAGACCTCTACTCCATGCTTGCGCCCCGCCCACATCACGCAACCCCGTCCTCTATGGTCGCAAAAAACATCCTGAGCAGGGTTCGAGCCTCTCAGGTGTTTCTGCATTGGCTGTGCCTCAGCCTCTGACGAACTGCCCCGGGCAAACTCAGAAGACTTCGGAGACACACCAATGTTGCAGGCCAAAGACACAGCTGCTGTAGGTGGTTTGCTAGGACAGACTCTTGCAAAGTGCCCCTTTTCATGACAAAGATAACACTCCAACTCCCCTCTGGGCTTCCCTTGGTACTGGGAAGGGCCCGGCCCCTTCTTAAATGGGACGGTGTTAGTCTTGTGGTCAGTCTTGGTATCATAGCTCTTGTACTTGTTTGCATAATGTATATCACTAACTCGGGGGGGTGGGGCGTCACGCCCCTTGTTACCTGCCTCACTACGCTGGGCAGACCCGCACCCACGAATTAGTGATAGCCGGAGGTCAGCCATCTCAGCTGCCTCCTGTAGAGTTTTAGGGTTCTTTTCTTTAATAGTTAAAGTCATATCTGCACCAGTACACTTATAAAACTGCTCGAGCAGAAACAGCTCCGTCAACTGTTCGGCCGTCTCAGCTTTCTCAGAACGTGTCCAGTTAGCAAGTGCATCTTTTAAGTCCCGGGCATGTTCAAGAAAGGTCGCCTCCCTAGTCTTCGTAACACCCCGAAACTTCAATCGATATGTTTCTGGTTGCAACTCGTATGCCCGTAGGACAGCTCTCTTCAATACTGGGTAGTCAATGCAAGACTCTAAAGGCAGTGCATCATAAGCCTTCAGACCCTTACCCGTAAGTCTTGAGGAGACTAGAGCTGCCCACTTCTCTTCAGGCCAATTATGCTCCCTACACTTCTTCTCAAAACGATTAAAAAATTCTGTGACTTCAGTTTCACTAAATGCCGGCACCAATTTGACTAAGTGGGACAAGGACTGTTCTCTTACTTGGCCCTCACGGCCCATCCGAATCCCGGTCGACTCTGCACGAGTCTTATCTAAGTCTATCTGAGCACAATATTTCTCGGAGTCGTACCTAAGCTCAGCCTCGTGCCTCCTAATCTCAGCCTCAATCTCCTTCTCCTGCTTCCTAGACTCAATCTCCTGCTTCCTAGTCTCAGCCTCAATCTCCTTCTCATGCCTCCTAGACTCATTCTCCATCTCCTGCTTCCTAGCCTCATTCTCCATTTTAGCAAGCTCGAGTTTAAATATCATCTCAGGAGACAGGCCGGAAGAGGGAGCTGCCACTACTGAAGGAGGGGGGGCAAGAACTGGGGAACCACCATACGCACCGCCCGAGGGCACTCCAATCTTCCAATGCTCATCCCTCTGTGGGAGAGTGCTAACCTCCGGCAACTGAGTGGACGGCACTGTGGGAGTCGAGTGAGAGGGGATCTGGGGAGGAACCCCTCCAAACGCCCTCTCCTCCGAAACCCCATGTCGCCCACGCAACACCCAGGAAATCAGCTCCCCCTTGGACATCCCTCCTACATTGGATAGACCCAAAACCTGGGCTATCAGGCGCAAGCCATAAACATTCACCCCAGTCAGCCTCTCCTCCGTCACATGGTACTGCTTACTCACAAAAAGTCTAGCATCCTCCTCACTAGTTACTAACGGCACCTCCTCACTTAGCATCTCTCGCTCCTCGTCAGTACTAGGGCCCGACATACTGAAGTTCACCAAAAAATTCTCGAGACAAAAGTGTTAAACTCCCTTATGCAAGCACTAATTACTAAATTAACTGGAGTCTCTTAAATGCTCTCCTAATTGCCTTACAAAAAAAAATATTCTTCAATATGTACGCTAAAGTACGAACAAACAAATGTTGTACAACTCTGCAAAAAATTATACTGTTCACAAAATCCTAAGCAAGGTCGCCATTTGTTACGACCGGGCACTCGGTTACACTAGGGCTCTTACACAGGACTCGAGTATGGCTCGCTGCCACAACGGAAACACACGATCCCAACCCCAGAGTACTGCCAGCCGAACAAAAAACGCCACTACCCTCCAGAGTTCTATCTGCTATAACGGGGTATACAAGAACTCGGTACTAGCGTTTCACACAACAGACTAATAACAAGACGGGAGTTATCTAGTCTGGTCAACAATCAAACAAAGAAGAAAGTACTACAACACTAAAGAATAGTGTTGGCCGAAGCCGAAGTAATCCACCCTTGAACTAAGAACTTAAGAAGTCCTCCACCCTCTACTTCGGATCGGCACTATTACGTTACGTTAAACAATAGTCCTCGAGCATCAAGCAAGGAATCTTCTGATAAGTTAGATGCTTCTCGAATACTCATAAGAAGTAAGTATCGGATTTTGAACAGCAATTTAATGAATAACTCACTGGTAATTAAAGGCTTTAAATTGACATAAGAAGAATTATAAGAATAAGCAATAGGATATGGCAAACATTAAGAAGAAGTACTCCGACAATGCACTGGCAATAGCCTACTAAGATTGTGCTCGTGGGCCACTAATCTCTGAAGTAGCTAAGCGTGCCACACATGAAATCAATAGTGCTTAAACAATAATATACATAAGGAGAAGCTTCAATACTATGCTGTATCTGCTGGTCGAGCAAAGTCTAGCTGGGATATCTAAGGTTAAGAGACAATGGCTGAGCAAGCGGCTCGTAGCCTAGCGAGGTCCTTAAGACTGTGCGGCCAAATTACGGTAATTGACGGGATGCTCTCTTGAGAGATCCAGATCACTAGTATCTGGTTCTCTCCTGGCGATCCTCTCAAAGTCAAGCAAATGAGATAGCACAGTGTTGGGTGGCACAGGCAAAAGCCCTCACTCGCAACACAGTGCTAAACTCCCACGGTACACAATCAAAAAGACCCCCTAGGCTTCCCACGTCTCCGTTGCAATTGTGCTGGTTCAACCAACCTAGCACTCATAGGAAATCACAACTCGAGGAACCCTATCCCAGTCTAGCATTACCTAAACCAGCAGAAAACAGGAACATGAATAATAGTACACAGGGAAATACATATACGAGTGCAACAAACATCAATCAATCCTATTCTAGTTAACCCTTCCAAAAATAGGCTATCTAACAGGCACTTATCTCGTGAGAACTCAAGCGATAATACTTTGGCTGACTAAATCTGCACCAAAGGGGTCATTGAGGTTATAAACAGGGACGAGAAGAGAAGAAGGTAGGCTGTTCAGAGAGTAGAGAAAGTTCACATCAGTCGGAAGAATATGGATAGTTGCAAGGGATATGAGAGGTCGCTTTGCCTGATGAGTTCTGAAGCATGGTGGCAAAAACCTCTCTTTTTATACTCGGCCCTCTAGCGGCATATCTCAAACTACTTAAGGACCGCCCACTGGCAATCATGACGTCATATTCTCTCAATCTGGGATTGACAAAGAACTTCCCACGCGCTGAAAGGGAGGAAGGGAGGAGGGAATTAGGCCTACCGGCCCGCGGGGCGTACTCACTGATCCCCCGCCACGTTACATAACTCTCTCCTCTCATCATTACATACAAGTCCCACACACAATACTTATATCTAATGATATAAAATAGAACTCGTTGACTTAGAAGAAAACAAAATACATAATGATAATACTTATAGTACAACGGTTCACATAAACTGAGTTAGGAAACTCTACACAGACTACAGCCAAAGTTCCTGCCCTGACGATCCTAGCGAGAGTGGGGCCTGACTGGGCGTTCTGTACAGCATGCTCATACTCGACATGCGTCACAGATGGGACATACCTTTTTTCTATAAACATATGAAATCTCCACAATATCATAGTCACTGGAATCTATTTCACCAGTGAAACCATGGAGACGCAAATTCTCTTGACCCTTGCTGGTACACTTGAGCTGGGGTAATGATGACCGCAGAACGAATGACCTCTGTGAGCACTGGTCAAGTAAGGTGCGCGTCATTATAGTATTATTATTACTCCCCACTACTGGCAGCATCATAGTAGGAAGCAATTGACATTCTCGAGAAGCAATGGACATGGCAGATACTTTATCACCCTCGCTCTTACCTTTCTCATGTGACTCTTTGGGGGTTCTCCCCTTTTCTTTGCCGTCGTGCCGATCAGACTGGGTGCAAAGGGAAAACCAATGTTTCCCCTTGCAATACTTACAAGGTTTGATGTAGGAATTGGTGCAGGTACTGTTGAAGTGGTCTCTTGCCAGACAGCTGGTACATAACTTAAGCGATTTAGCCTTGCTAATCTTCTGTGTAGCCTTAGGATACTTAGGACACTGATACCACAGATGATCGTGGACACTGCACAACTTACAACCTAATGATATTGGCCTTTTCTGTTTAGGAGAAGTCTGTACCGGGAAAGCTGCAGTAGATGGCGACACCTCCACTTGTCGGTAGTGTCCAGTACTCTCCATATTGAAGACTTCAGTCTGGTACACCTGCACCAACGCTTCCAAGTTTAGTGGAGAGTCGCTTAGTTGTCGTCGTAAGATTTCCCTTAGGGGAGAGGGTATCTTATTCAAGATATTCACACTAAATATCTCCTCCTTGGTGACGGCCATTGTCTCCATAGATCGGAGGAGGCTCTCAAAGGAGGCATAGTACTCCTTTAGGTCCGCCACATCATAGGATGGAGGATCTAGTGTGAAGAATTTGGTAATTAAAGCGGTCTTGATGACTTCCACTCTCCCGTAAGTTCTCTTCAGCAACTCCACTGCAGACTCGTAGCTGGTAGCTTCTAGCTTGTACCCATCGACTAACTTCAATGCCTCCCCTTTCAATTGACCACGGAGATATGTGAACCTTTGGATGGATGTGAGTGTTTTATTATGATGGACGGAACACTCAAAAATATCCCAAAATCCAGTCCAGGTAGCCGAATCCCCGGAAAAGGTAGGCAAAGTAAGCTTCGGCAGGTTAAAACCAGTCGCCTTTGGTGTACCGGTATCCTTAACAGAGGTTGATTCTTGGGTGGAAGATAGTCTGGCTAAGGCTGTATTAACGTCCTCAAAGTACTCAAGATCTGCCGACATTTCTTCTTCCACATCGTCAGTAACTGTCAATAAACCATATACCTGCTGAGCATAACTATCATAAGTAGCTAGCGATTTAGTAACAGTAGCAAATTTACCCTTTATCTGATCAGCCGTGGCACATATTAAAAATTCATCAAGATCTCTTAAACATCTATTTAAACTTCCCTTCATCCCTCCCTTAAGAATCTTAAGTTTCTTCAAATCTGTCATCGTTAAGGTCTAATTTTAAGCAACTTAAACTACAAAGAGGTCAGACTACAAACTGTTAATCGCTTAGGAATCAACAGCGGCAAACCCCCATTACTTAAGAAATTTACTCAAAAAGAATTACATAATACTTACATCCCCCTTAATATAAACTATCGAAAGGAAATTATCTAACTAGACAAAAGAATTAAATACTAAATCCATCAAAAGAACGGGTAAGGTGAAGCACTAATTGTTGTAAGCCCTTGATAGGTAAGCCTAGTTGGTTAAGCTACAATCATGAGGTCTGACTATTAACTGTCAATCGCTTAGGAATTAACAAAGACCGACACTCATGACTGCCACTTTAAGCAACTAGGCCTAGGCTATTATGAAAGTCAAATATAAAAAGTCACATGAGAACCCTCCCCACAGCAAAATGAATAAGGAGTCCCACAATGACAACACTACTAACACCACAGGCACACCACCAAAGCGAAATGAAAAGCCACCACAGACACCTGCAGGCCTAGACTGCCTAGCCTAGCCTAGGAGCGCGAAATGGCGCCCCACGAAATTACCCCAACCCCAATCTGCAGCCCAGCTAACCCACCAAAAAAACGCCAAGGTTCACATGCCCAATAAAACCTGGAAACAAGTCCCAAAAAAGATAGAGACGGCGTCCATGCGGTAAAAAACACGAGGGAAGAAGCTGGGACAAATCTAGGGAAATGGCAGTCGGCCAACAACGCGCGAGGCGGCAGCCATTTGTAATCCCACAAGCGTCAAGGAAGTAAACAAAACGGGACTACGGTAATATCTTGAGGGCACGAAGGACCAATATTTGTCGGGAATTTAGATAACGGTTAAATTATGGATCACTGGTACATGAATATCCCAACAAATAGTTATATAATATATTTACCAACGAGGTATTCGTCGATGGGTTTAATCCAGTCCCCCACAAACGGCTAGTTCAATTGCATGACATGTAGGAATGTTCACATAATACAATATCAATACAATGAACTTAGCTTAGAGGACTGGTGATGTAGGACTGTTGTTATATTTATTAGTTGTAGCACATGGTGAACTGTGGGTTGAGTCAGAGCCGGGGGAGGAGATGTTGACGGTATGGTGTTGATTGAGAGACTGAAGGGCCGGCGTCCGATCGCTTCGCGAAATTACATATGGCTGCCGGCTCATAATAATTATAACCCATAACTTGGTTTCATAATACATCTAGAGCTGATGTAGATATTTATACATTACAGTTAATATTTAACCTAACTTAAGAATAAACTACAATACACAAAGAACCAGCCGAAATCGTACAAGCGATACGATACCGCCAAATTCAAATGTCCTATTGGACCAAAACCTGTCGGGATCATTACCCTATTCCCGACAGTAAGCTTAATTGAAAGAAAATGAAAGAACTCGTAAGTCTTAATATAAAACAATAGTATTACTTTTATCATAACCCAACTACTTAGAGAGTTGCTTTAGTCCACAAGTCAGTCAACTAAAATAGTTAAGTACATAATAGTAGCGTTAACGTTAATTCCCAATCACATATCTCACTAACCTACATAACGTAAGTGTTTACACCGAACACACTTAACACACACTTATATAATCTGACTGACAGTCACAAACCCATTATAATACTTCACCCCGTCTTCCTCCAGCTGCAAGTTCACCTTCCCAACTTCAAATGAGACTGATTTGAATGCCCACTACTCAGGTCTTATATACTAAACAATGATGGTGTAGGAATGAATCAGGAGGCGGCGGGTAGTGCGCGCACCAATCACAGCTCCTCGAGTTGCGTAGCAGGTGCGTGGTCCAATGGAATCTCCTGGTGTCGATCATACGTCATAGCGTCGGGTCATCGAAGTAGTTTGCAGGGTCCCCTATGACGCACGCAGGTGTGAAGGCTTGTTTGCTGGTATGCGGACGAGCTGGTTTCCCATTCGCTAGTTCGCTCGCTGGTCTGCTTCGCCCCCTGGGTAGTTTGGCACTCCTTCAACTCTAATTCTAACTCTTAAATTAACATACAGGGCTCCGTATGTCAGACCTCCCACCTAGAAAAGAGTTTAAGGAGTATAGTACATAATATTAAACATAATACATAAATAGATTCACCACCAGATTGGCAACAGCAAGATTATAATGAGGATATAATAAGGATATCACCCAAAGTAGGCAACGTCTCCAGGTACCACATCAGAACATAGCCGGAACGTAGCTGGAGCATTATTCAAACTGCAAGGCATCTCACAGCTGAAGGCTTGAAAGCGCACTACTAAAGCATGATATTTACCTCGCTACAAGGGAGAGCTAATTGCCAAAATCCTCTCATTAAATTAAACTTACTGCTGTATGAGGCCAACCTGGTAAATGCAATCTTTGATCCGTGGCAGTGGGTAGGTATCGTTCTTTGTGACAGCATTAACTTGCCTATAGTCCATACATAACCTATGGCTCCCGTCTGGCTTTGGCGCAAGTATGACCGGACTACTCCACTGGCTGAAGGCCCTTGTGATCAGCTGGTTTGAAAACATGAAGTCAAGCGCGACCTGCAGTATACTCCTGCGTTGTGGTGAGACACGGTAGGGGGATAGTTTAATGCGAGTTGCATCCCCTACGTCGATGTCGTGCAAGGCCAAAGAAGTGAGCCCTGGAGTATCACGGAACACACTGGGAGACTGAGATAAAACAGAGATTAGTTGGTTCGCTTGATCAGAGGGAAGATGACATAGTTTAGATGGTAATTCCCCCCAAGCTACTGAATTATACTGAAAGTTGGATAGGCTACATGACAAGTCAAAGTCTGCATGAATACCTTCAGGCTCTGGAACAGTCTGTTGCGGGTCAGCAAGAGAACTGGAGACTTTGTCCGCACCAGGCTGTCCACAGGTCCTGACATTCACTGCCACAGTGGGAGAATCTGGAGGAGAGGAATCAGGGGACCTATGGTAGGGTTTCAACATATTTATATGGAATACGTGCGTGGGCTTTCTCCTGTCTGGGGTAGTTACTAGATAATCGGTAATGCTCACCCTCTGAATGATCTAATATGGGCCCCTGAACTTGGCAGATAAAGGTTGGCCAAAAAGGGGGAGCAAGACCAAAACCTCATCACCGGCTGAAACTCCCTCTCACAGGCTTTTCTGTCATACCATTTCTTCATGGAGCTTTTAGCCACTGTCAAGTTTTGAGCGGCAAACTCACATGAGGATCTCAGCCGGGTTTTGAAATCTGAAACATACTGGAGGAGGTTTTGGTTCCCCTCCTGGCCAACTAGGCTATCCTGCAATAGTTGCAAAGGACCTCTTACCTGGTGACTGAAAACTAGCTCATTAGGGGAAAAACCCAGAGATTCAGTTGGAACCTCACGAGTAGCAAATAAAAGAAATACCCCCTTTTCCCACTCAACTCCGGTCTCTGTACAATACTTAGGTAAGATTCCCTTTAATGTCTGATGATATCGTTCGAGAACCCCTTGACTCTCTGGGTGGTAGGTGCTAGACTTAACATGCTCGATACCCAACTCCTTCAGGGACTGCTGAAAAATGTTAGAGGTAAAATTAGTTCCTTGATCACTTTGCACCTCATGGTGGAAACCCATTCTGGTGAAGAATTTGAGCAGTTCCTTTATGACCGTTTGAGCAGAGGTATTCCTTAAGGGTATAGCCTCTGGGTAGCGAATTGCCATGTCCATAATAGTTAATAAATAAATGTTACCTTGGGAAGTCTTAGGCAATGGGCCTACAATGTCCACTACCACCCGAGTAAAAGGATTCTCGAAGACGGGCAAGGGCACCAGAGGATGTACAGGCACCTTCTGATTGGGTTTTCCTGTCATCTGGCAAGTGTGACACACTCTACAAAACTCCACTACATCTGCACGCATTCCTGGCCAGTGAAAGTGGGCTCTGATTCTGTCTAGAGTTTTTCTCACACCTAGGTGTCCTGCCAATGGTATACAATGTGCCATTTCCATGATATCTCTACGACAAGGTTTGGGGTCTACTACTTGATGGACGTCCCAAGCCCCGTCATCAATTGGTCTGTGTGGCTGTCTCCATCTACGCCACAATACTCCTCCTTTGAGGTAGAAACATTCACCACCCTCCTTCTCACATTCCTCTTCACTCACGGACCTGGCAGCTAACTCCTTGCATTCACTATTATCTCTCTGTAGCTCTACCAAGCCACTAGGACAATTTGGAGGGGTTTCATGGTCATCGTTAGGGTCAAGATGAGCCATAAAGGTGTCAGATAAATCCACCTCAGTCACATCATCAGGCACAGTTGGAGCGTCATTCACACTCTCATCATTCCTTTCATCAACTCTTACATTCGGTACATTTCTGTCTGAGGGAACTGCTACTTGAGACATTGAACGTGTGACAGCACACACAGGGAACACAGTTGGCATCTCCTTTTCGAGCTCACCGGTTAGTGGCTCGTTAACAGGGGAAAGTGACAAAATGGGGTCTGGTCGGACCTTCTCACCTGCTACATCATTCCCCAAAAGGAGTGTTACCCTAGGCACAGGGATATCTTGGTACCTACACAAAGCTATGGTGGCCTCACCCTGTAGTAATTCACATTCTATTTCGCCTTTTACCAAGTGTGCATAAAATTGGCCTCCAGCACCTCTCATTACTCTCATTCGCCAGGTGGGCACTCAGTGTTAGGATTCACCATGAGGGTGCTAGTAGAACCTGTGTCTCTCAAAATGTTTACCTCATGCATACAACCATTTAATCTCACGTTGCCAGATGAAATAAAGGGATGGTAACTGTCCTGCACTGATGGTGAAATTATTATTGGCTTAACCCTAGTGGGTTGCACCACGCATGCTACTACACCCCTGTCTAGATGATTTACGTTAGCTGTTACGTACTCCTTCTGTCGGGAGTCCTGTATTAAAGGAACTTTTGGTGCTAGGTACTAGCGTTTCTATGCAAACGCTCGTAGCATACGCAATAAATTTTCAGATTTAGAGGAGCTAGTGTTTACAGAAAATTATGATGTGATTGGCATAACAGAATCTTGGCTCAATACAGAAGATAGAGACTTTTTAGCAGAGTATTCACTTCCCGGTTATGCAATGTTTGAGAAAAGCCGAATAAATCGAAATGGAGGTGGCGTTTTACTTTATATCAAAGAAAGTCTTAACCCTACCCTCTTGTCAAAACCTCAAATTGTGAACGTCGACGCATCTTTTGTGCTAATAAAGAATAATAAAGGTACAAAAATAATACTTGCATTAATATACAGACCTCCAGCTCAATCAGTGCAAACTGACCGAGAAATTTACGAACAAATTGCAGATGTAAGTAACTCACAAGATACCGTAATTTTTGGTGACTTTAATTTACCTGTGACCATGTGGGGCGATACTCTTACTTCACACTCCGGACATGACTTGTATACGAACTTGCAAGAGAGTTCGCTTTATCAATTTGTTCGAACGCCAACCCGTGGTAATAACGTTCTTGACATTGTACTTGCAACAAAAGAAGAATTAATAGAGAATTTGAATGTTGGTGATGAATTCAGTAACAGCGACCATCGTACGATAACTTTCACTTTAAAGTTTACTAGTAACGAACCAAATAGTAGCATCGAAAAAGTCCCTAATTTCAAGAAAGCAAACTTCCATAAACTTAGAGCTATGTTTAAAGAAACTGACTGGAGCTTTTTAATTCACAATAACGACATAAATACATCTTGGAAGTTATTCGAAGCCACTTACCTAAAAGCAGTGCAAGACTGCATACCATCGAAAATACGGCGTCCAGGCCATAATAATAAGTCCAATTGGTGGAATAAAGATATTTCAAACTGCCTGCTTGCTAAAAAATTTGCTAATGATAGATTAAAATCCTCACAAAATGACGAAGAACGGCTGAAATTTGTAGAGGTACGACGCAAAGCCAAAAAGTTAATTAAGCAAAGTAAAAAGACCTTAGAGTTACATATTGCGAATCAAAGTAAAACAAACCCGAAAGAATTCTATAGTTATATCAGAAAGAAAAAAGTATTTACTTCAACTGTTGGACCGTTAGTCGATGAAAATGGAGAATACACCAAAGACGAAGTACAAATGAGTAATGCCCTCAATACCTTCTTTGCATCAGTTTTTACAACAGAAGACCTCAGTGATATCCCTACACCATCGCCGATTCAGATTGATAATTCAGATGTTCTAAGCAATATCACCGTTACAGAGAGAGAAGTATTGAATTGTTTAGATAAACTCAAGGTAAATAAAACGCCTGGACCTGATAAAATCTCGCCTAGTGTTCTAAAGGAAGCTAAGGATGAGCTCTCCAAACCACTGACATTACTATTCAATAAATCCTTGCAGTCTGGAACTATGCCCGATCAGTGGAAGCTAGCCAACGTAACACCGATATTAAAAAAAGGCAGCAAATCCCTACCCAGTAACTATCGTCCAATTAGCTTAACCTCAGTTGTATGTAAAATGCTAGAAACGGTCATACGAGACAGACTCGTAAATCACTTAGAGGAAAATAACATACTTAAAGATACTCAACACGGCTTTCGTAAAAAACGTTCCTGTTTAACAAACCTCTTAGACTTCTTCCACGATATCCTCAACCTCTACGATGAGAGTAAAGCTGTAGATATTATATACCTTGATTTTCAAAAGGCCTTTGACAAAGTTCCCCACAAACGTTTACTGCTAAAACTAAAAGCGCATGGAATACAAGACGGTGTGTTGAAATGGATAGAAAATTGGCTCAGCGACAGAAAGCAAAGAGTAGTCATAAACGGTAAGGCATCTATGTGGACCAATGTAAGTAGCAGGGTACCCCAGGGATCGCTACTAGGACCAATTATCTTTCTAATTTACATCAACGACATAGATGAGGGTCTCACCTGTACAATCTCAAAATTTGCTGACGATACAAAAATTGCAAATAGCGTACTCTCAAAAGAACAAGTTGACGATATGCAACACAATCTAGATAAATTGTCATGTTGGGCCCAAATTTGGCAAATGAGTTTCAATGCGGATAAATGTAAAGTACTACATATCGGATACCTAAATGAGAAAGCAAACTATTCGATGAATGGCACGCAGCTTAATAATGTAAACAGAGAAACCGATCTGGGAATAACAATATCGAGTAACCTAAAACCGAGTCAACAATGTTCAGAAGTTGTTAAGAAGGCAAACAAAATAATTGGCTTTATAGGCAGGTCATTTGAGCATAAATCCAAAAAAGTTATCCTAACCCTTTACAATTCCTTAGTCCGCCCTCTTCTGGAATACTGCGTTCAATCCTGGTGCCCTTATTACCAAAAAGATATAAACAAGCTAGAACGAGTTCAACGTAGAGTTACCAAAATGATACCTAGCCTAAAGAACAAACCATACGAAGAGCGTCTTAGAGAATTAAATCTATTTCCTTTAACCCAGCGTAGATTAAGAGGTGACTTAATTCAAGTGTTCAAAATCATCAAAGGCATCGACAATATGAACTGTAGTAAGTACTTCACTATCGACCAAGCTAATTACACGCGGGGAAACGGTTGCAAAATTATTGGTAAATCTTTTAACTCACACGAATCTAAGAATTTCTTCTTCAATCGAGTTGTCAACTTGTGGAATGGGCTTCCCCGAAACGTTATAGACTGCATCACCGTTGATTCATTTAAACTCCGCCTAGACAAATATCTCGCATCAAACCCGCGACTGACTGCGTTTGTAAATGAATAACTTTATTTTATCCCCCCCTCAGTTACTAACCCATCTGTCCCCTACTAACTTCCTAATCCTGCCACGGACATTAGTTCCAGGGCAGTAATTCGCTTTCCAATGTTCCCTTATCCACTCTAAACCACTGTTTGGACACTTGATCCTCAGTGTTTTGGAGGACAAGCAACCTAGAAGGGTCACTAGATCTGTTGTTGCTTGATTTCCTTTGTACTCCTTTGTACTCCTTCTGTCGGGAGTCCTGCATTACAGGCACATATGGAGTTTGAGATAAGGCGGCAACTGTCTGCCCCGATCTCTCTGTGCTCTCCTTGGCCCAGCACTGATAAGCTAGGTGGCCTCTCTTGCCACAAAAAATACATACTTTAGGGGATACGGAAACGTTCCCTCTTTGAGCATTACTATTACTTTGGGGCCCACCTCTGTTACCATTGCCCTGAGTCGCATTTTTAGTTGGGGGAACAATTCTATTTTGGCTAGCTGGGGAAGACGTTATAGGCTTGTGACTGGGTCTGTCAGATTTGTGATTGGGATACTTAAAATTAGAACTAGAATTATCGTAGGGCTTCTTTCCACGAAATTTGTTGTTGAGCACGTATGTGTCAGCCATGTCAGCGGCGTCGGCAAGACAATCTACCTTTTTCCCCTTTAAATGATAGGATACAGAAGAATCAATTTTCCATAGGAAATTTTCTAACAGGACCAACTCCTTCAGATCGTTGTAGCTTGTGACTTTCTTATTCTTGACCCAATGATTGAAAGTTTTAGTCATGGTCCTGGCAAATACCTTATGGGTTTCTTCTACTTTCTTCTGGTTTTTACGGAAAGATTGCCTGTAAGCCTCAGGCTGCAATTGATAGGTTTTTAGGATAGCTTCTTTGAGATTGTCATAATCCTGCCTAACCTCTGCTACTTCTGACAAATACGTGGCTCGAGCCTGCCCTGTCAAAACGGTTTGTAACATAAAAGGCCATTGATCTCTTGTCCACTTCATACCTCCAGCAACTTCCTCAAACAAAACAAAGAGATCCTGCACATTATCCTCAGTGAAAGGTGGAATGACACTGGTCATAGTCAATCCCAGCGGGGGAGCAATTAAGGGTGCATTTGTATTGACATTTAGTTGAGCCGTACGATATTGATATTCATAATGTTCGGTCTTTATTCTGGCTTCTTCGATATTTGCTCTGGCTTTTATGCTGGCTTCTTCGGTATTTGCTCTGGCTTGTTCGGCATTTATTCTTGCTAGTTCTATATTTAGTCTGGCTTGTTCGGTCTTTGCTCTGGTTTGTTCTAGTTTGAATAATTGATCAACTGTAAAACCAGGTGGCAATTGTTCATCAAGTTGGCTAGGTTTACTCGGGATCCCACCAACTGCTCCGTCACCCTCCCCGCCTTCTACAGGGAACAGGTGGGTTTTTATGGTCTGAGCCACCTCTACTTTGGACATGTTTGAGACAGTTAATTGGAGATGTGAGGCAAGCACTTCCAGTTCGGATTTTGACAGACAGTCAATATCAGGGGCTGTGGGTTCTGATTCTATGAAAACTCGAGCATCTTCGTCATTAATTAGATGAGGCATGATTAATATTTGATTTTTAAGTAGTGAAACGGTAATGAAACTGAGTGAAACTGTATGAAACGAATCCTGGCAAGGTCGCCACTCTACTGTTACGTATCTTGATCCTCAAGTGGTTAACTTGATGAATCTAGATAGCACAGAGATATATATTAAGGTATCAGTCAGCTGAAGGCAAAACAAAAGTAAAATCTAATAAAATTATTTCCTGTTGTTGCTTCCTTTCCTTTTGGATCTTAGAACTTAGTATCCTTTATTGACTGATACTCTTTAATTATGAAAAATACTGAAACTAATTAAAGTCATGTAGTATTTATAAAGAATTATTATTTAACCGAAGCTTAGTAGGCTATGGTTATGAACCGAAGAAGTTATATCTAAAGAAGGACTATTAATTTTATAAAAAGCCTTGAAAGATAAATATTAAAGTAAGAACATTTCTGTCTCTTACCCTTTTTGAAATGAATAAATAGTTTTCTTATATTATGTTCTATTATTTATATTTAATGTAGTTATTATTCTTGGTTCTTGTCATACGTTACTAATATTATATTATTATTATCATCAGGATTAATATCAAAGTCACATAAAAAGTTAGATATATATATTTAATAATTAGTTAAATGTATTTCTTAACCACGTAACATTGAGGTTTGATTATGAGTAAATTAAGTTACAGGATCGCTTCATAGATTCGATTCAGGTCTCACTCAAATAATATGAAAAGCAAAATAATATTTTGAAGCTAAAAGAATTTTCTTCAGCTTAGGAAATCACTAGAAGTAACATTAAAACAGCCATGTTAGTCTAAGGCGATATTACTAATACGAGACAATAGTATCACCGTACTAAGCACCATTAAGCAATGTAAGCAATGTAATTGAAAGACAATGAAAGAACTCGTAAGTCTAAATATAAAACAATAGTATTACTTTCATCATAACCCAACTACTTAAAGAGTTGCTTTAGTCCACAAGTCAGTCAACTAAAATAGTCAAGTACATAATAGTAGCGTTAACGTTAATTCCCAATCAAATAGTTAACCCGGCAAGCGCGATAGGCCTCACGGAAGGCTTCCTATAGGGAACGCGATAGGCCTCACGGAAGCAAGACCATAAAAAAAGCCTTCCAAAAAAAAAAAAGGGCCTATCAAAACAAAGGAATTTGTCTCTAGGTGAGATAATTCCCCTCCAGTACTCATCCATGTAAATCTCACCCACCCCCCTCCCCTCCTTCCCCACCTTATTCCCCCCTCCCTCCCCTCCTCAATTATCACCTATTTTTCCTCTTATTATCATCATTTATCGGTTATTTTTCTCTCCCGCGATAATGTAGCACAAGTGGGTTGCAGAAAAGATCGTTATGTAACACCCAGACACCGGCCCACACCGCCCCGCTCGTCTCAGTTACCTCACAGACAGCGAGAGAGGAGGGTTGCCTGTGGCTCTCTCTCGCCTGAGATTATGACCGGGTGGCCAATATCTTCGTTTTTCACCACCCAAATGCTTTTCCCACTTATTTTAGCACTCTTGAAGGTTCATATATACATCATATATGTAAAATAAAAGCATACCGAAAACAAATAATGCTCTATATTGTAAATATAACTAATTCTGTCAGAATCCAAGGCTAGAAATGCACAAATAACTACCCTAGCCCCTAGGTCTATTTCGCGCTTGTCAGGTTAAGTACATAATAGTAGCGTTAACGTTAATTCCCAATCACATATCTCACTAACCAACATAACGTAAGTGTTTACACCGAACACACTTAACACACACTTATATAATCTGACCGACAGTCACAAACCCATTATAATACTTCACCCCGTCTTCCTCCAGCTGCAAGTTCACCTTCCCAACTCCAAATGAGACTGATTTGAATGCCCACTACTCGGGTCTTATATACTAAACAATGATGGTGTAGGAACGAATCAGGAGGCGGCGGGTAGTGCGCGCCCCATTCACAGCTCCTCGAGTTGCGTAGCAGGTGCATGGTCCAATGGAATCTCCTGGCGTCGATCATACGTCATATTTTTTTTTTTTTTTTTTTTTTTTTTTTTTTTTTAAGATTTATTCAGACATGGTGATATGTCCAAAACCGGGCCTTTGTCATTAGACGGCCCACAACTCAAAAACTAACCTGCTAAGCTATTTGTCATTTGAGCTCTGTGTAACAGTTCGAAACTAGGCTGACCTGCTCAAGCTGAGCTAATATCATCGTGGTGGGGGGGTGTCTTGTACTGCCTGGATGAGTAGGTCTGGGTTGTCAGTCCAGGACTTTCTGATGAGCTCTGTTGCAACCTGGATTGCACTGGCATCTGCTGGATCGGTCGTAGGTATGTTGTTTCCTGCTCTTAGGGGTTCGGTGTCTTCGCACTCCAGCAGCCAGTGAAGGAGCGGTAGGGTTGTGTTTGTCTGACAGTGTTTGCAGTCCCTTGCTTCAGGCCTCTTTAATTGCCAGTTGCATTTGTAGCCGAGTCTGAGTCGATGGATGTTGACTCTTACTGCCCTGGGTGTGTTACTGGGAAGGCTGAGCTGCTGGTAATTTGTTGCATTTCTGTACCAGTTGCATGAGAAGGATCCTCTGCTTGTTAGCCCTCTGTGATACTCCTTGTGGAGCTGGTCTTCCTTGTTCCTGATTTTCGCTTTTACCAGGGAGAGGGATGGTCTGACTGTATAGGTAATTTGGGCTATTTGGGTGGCTGACTTGGCTGCTTTGTCGGCTTCCTCGTTTCCAGCAATACCCACATGGCTCGGAATCCAACTGAAATCTACAGTTTTCCCAAGATTGCCCAGTTGGCTAAGGACCGCTAGTATGGATGTTGTGAGGCGGATGTTGTCTTTGAGCCTGTTGCTTTGGAGGTTTTCCATAGCAGATCTTGAGTCCGTGTGTATAACCACTCGATCGCTGGGTTGTGGAGTGCATGCTTGCAGGCTTGAAATATTGCGCAGAGTTCTGTTTGGAGGGTGGAGCATCCGTCTGTTGTTCTCCAGCAGTAGGACTGTCCTTCGTGGTAGAAGGCAGCCCCGCATCGTCCAGTCTTCTGGTTGACGGATCCATCTGTATAGTAGACGGTTGCTCCTTCTCCTTCTATCCTCGCAATACTGAGCTCCGCCTCAATCCTTGCGACTAGCGGTTCCTCGTGTTTCTTCACTGTGATCTTGGCAAGTGTGTATGATGAGTTCTTTCTTGCCCAGGGCTGTGTTGGGATATAGTCTGGGTGGGGAAGGTCCTCACCAAGATGTGCGATGTGCTGCATTTCAAACATTTTTGATATTTCGGCTACCCTGCGACTCCACCTTCTGTCCTGGAAGAGATCTGGCCTTTGCCGAAGGGCTGTCGTGATCTTGTCCTTGATGATGCTATATCTTGGTCTCATGTAGGTCCTAGCCACCAGGCACGCAACATTCTTGCGGATGCGCGTCTCGATGGGTGCTATCCCAGTCTCCATCTGCATGTTGGCAATGCGTGCCCAACCAGTAGCACCTAACATTAGCCTAAGTGCTTGGTTCTGAGGAACTTGTAGTTTCTGTATCTGGTCCTTGTTGAGCGCTACCAGGGCAGGCGTTGCATAGTCGACCAGAGTCCGTACAGCATGGGTGTAGTAGAGTCATAGCGTCGGGTCATCGAAGTAGTTTGCAGGGTCCCCTATGACGCACGCAGGTGTGAAGGCTTGTTTGCTGGTATGCAAGCTGGTTTCCCATTCGCTAGTTCGCTCGCTGGTCTGCTTCGCTGCCTGGGTAGTTTGGCACTCCTTCAACTCTAATTCTAACTCTTAAATTAACATACAGGGCTCCGTATGTCAGAATATACACTCTAGGACAATAATCGTGGCCTCGACTTCTCGAAGCTATCTTGAATTGAATTGTACTTTCTCATACATTTTTTAGTCTACTATTTATAATTTGGAGGTTCGTTTGGCTGTTCGACTGTTCATATTGGGCTTTATACCTTAGAGTGTACAGTACACTGTAAAAATAAAACTTTTAATTGTAGCAGTATGATGCACATAAAGGTGCTTCAATTGTTTGTGTACTAATTTGAAAATAGCGACTCTATTACTTTTGCAACTTTGGGGGACACAAATTATCTTGCTCATGTAGTTTATGTACAGTACTGTACATCCTATGTGGTGGTTTTGTGTTATTTTATTTCAAATTATATTTTATTAAGCGTTATTTCCACACAGCGATTTTGATTAGTTATTTGGCCTATATCTTGTGTCTTCCCAGTTTTACTTTGTTTAGTTTGCAAGTTTTACCTTATAATTATTTTGGTTATATTCGAACACACAATTCTTATAGTGTAGGACATGACTTTTTACTATCTATATCTATTTACTCAGGCCCATTCCCCATTTTGTTTATTTTTTTTTACTGGGGGTGGCCGACTCGAGACAGAGCCTGAATAGAGAATTTTTACCAAGACTACATTCTCCAGGATGCCTTACACTGACGCTGTGATCCACGGGGTGCTGCATATGTCCTCCCTGGCTGCTCTAGGGGTGCAACACGTGGCGTCCGCTGACATGTTCATTGGCGGATACCTCATAACAAAAGTGAGTACATTTTCAGCGTGGGTTGGATTTTTAGATTGCATTGAAAAACCAAAGTAATCAAGCTTTATGGGGCAGATAGTTGCTTTTTGTTTACCCCTTCTCCCTCATGCTTAGCCCCATTAGTTTTGATGTTGCATAATCTAAATACTGCGTCTTGAAAATTAACTGTTCACCTTACTGAACACTCTATTTTTTATCGTTAAAAGTGACAAATGTATATATGGATGGTGTGGTGAGGGAGGTGAAAATGAGAACTATGGGTAGAGGATTGGGTTTAGTAGGAAAGAATGGTAGAGATTGGGAGTTGAACCAGTTGCTGTTTGCTGATGACACAGCTTTGGTGACGGATTCTGAGGAGAAACTGCAGCGAGTAGTAAGAAAGTTTGGTGTGGTATGTGGGAGGAGGAAGCTGAGGGTGAATGTCAATAAAAGTAAAGTAATGGTGTGTAATATAGGTGCTCATTGGGTGAATCTAGATGTGCGGCTGGATGGGGAAATACTGGAACAAGTAGAGTGTTTTAAATATCTGGGAGGAGTGATAAGCAAGGACACAGGTGTGGAAATGGGGGCAAAACAGAGAGTACAGTATATGAAGGAAGGAAAGTTTTTGAAGCAATGGGGAGTATGTGGAAGGTGAGAAGTCTTGGAATGAAATCTAAAAGTGCAATGTATCAAGAGATAGTTGTACCAACAGTGATGTATGGTGCTGAGACATGGGCTCTGAAGGCACAAGAGAGAAAAAAGCTGGATGTGATGGAGATGAGCTGCTTGAAGATTATATGTGGAGTGGCTCGAAAAGACAGATTGAGGAATGAAGAGGTACGTAGGAGAGTGGGACAGCAGGAGTCTTTGTCGGCCAGAGTGGACTGAAGGGTGCTGTGCTGGTATGGACATGTCGAGCGAATGGGAGATGAAAGGCTTAGAAAGAGAGTACTGTATATGAGTTAGATACAAGGAGAGGTAGAGGGGTAGGAAGACCTCCGTTGAGATGGAGAGCTTGTGTAGTACAAGCGTTGGAAGATAAAGAGATGACTGTAGAACAGGCAAGAGAAGTGGTAATAAATAGAAATGAATGGAGGATGCTTGTGAATAGATGAGTGATAACGCGGTAGTTGGGAGAGGGGATCGGGCTCCAGTTGGACTAGATACTAGTCCGTCAGGCGCTTGGCTCGGGGAACCCGTATATATGAATTATGGGTCATGCTTGGATGTGAGGTGGGCGGGCATTGTGGTGTGCTCCGATGCGTGTCTTTGTGCTGAGACCGGGACCTCTCCGAGAAGTCTGAGGCTGGGGAAATGCTGGAGTGATCCTTGGTCTCTGGGTCTTCTCCTGGGCAACCTTGATGTGTGTGAATTTATATTTTGTTTTTTAAGTTGTGTTGTCCCTGTTCGGGCTCTGTCTTGAGTCGGCCACCCCCAGTTATGGGATATGTGCCTGTGAATATGCATACATACAAAAGTGACAAAGGCATATGAATGCTCACTCCAACATTGTTTTTTATTTGCACAATATAGTTTCTCAGAATCAAGGAAGAAAAGTGTAGGAAACAGCATAAAGGAGTGAATAATTATGTACAGTATCTTTACTCGGTATAATTATGTACAGTATCTTTACTCGGTATAATTATGTACAGTATCTTTACTCGGTATAATTATGTACAGTATCTTTACTCGGTATAATTATGTACAGTATCTTTACTCGGTATAATTATGTACAGTATCTTTCCTCGGTATAATTATGTACAGTATCTTTACTCGGTATAATTATGTACAGTATCTTTACTCGGTATAATTATGTACAGTATCTTTACTCGGTATAATTATGTACAGTATCTTTACTCGGTATAATTATGTACAGTATCTTTACTCGGTATAATTATGTACAGTATCTTTACTCGGTATAATTATGTACAGTATCTTTACTCGGTATAATTATGTACAGTATCTTTACTCGGTATAATTATGTACAGTATCTTTACTCGGTATAATTATGTACAGTATCTTTACTCGGTATAATTATGTACAGTATCTTTCCTCGGTATAATTATGTACAGTATCTTTACTCGGTATAATTATGTACACTATCTTTACTCGGTTTAATTATGTACAGTATCTTTACTCGGTATAATTATGTACAGTATCTTTACTCGGTATAATTATGTACAGTATCTTTAGTCGGTATAATTATGTACAGTATCTTTACTCGGTATAATTATGTACAGTATCTTTACTCGGTATAATTATGTACACTATCTTTACTCGGTATAATTATGTGCAGTATCTTTCCTTGGTATAATTATGTACAGTATCTTTACTCGGTATAATTATGTACACTATCTTTACTCGGTATAATTATGTACAGTATCTTTACTCGGTATAATTATGTACACTATCTTTACTCGGTATAATTATGTACACTATCTTTACTCGGTATAATTATGTACAGTATCTTTACTCGGTATAATTATGTACAGTATCTTTAGTCGGTATAATTTCATCTAACGGTAAATTGAATCCCTTAACAACTGATTTCTCGATAACTAACAAAAAATAAGAAACTACAATGGCTCTGCTTCATAATTATTAGTGCCAAGTTATCATAATTAACTACATAATTTGCTACAAAACCTGCATAATAGTGGAGGAATCAAGCTGAAGACATAGCAATTTAACGTCAGCTGCAAAAAAAGAGTATAGTTATATCAAGTAATAAATTGCACATAAGGATGAAGGACAGAACTTGTGATATCTAGACGCAAATACAGTATGTGCACTGTGCTCTGCTTATTTCAGCATTCACATAGGGTTATTTCTATCAATAATGTATTTCAACTTAACCCCTTCTGTACCGATGACGCCGTTTTCGTTTTGTTTTTTAGCTACCGGTATATTTAGACTATTTTGTGGAGTTTAAGAAGGATCTGTGGTAGTAAAAAGGGTTAAGTGAGATAGTTCGAAGCCTGTTAATTGCTAGAGGCCCTTACAAACTGAATACAACTGTCTAATAGTTGCCAGAATATAATTAAAAAGACGTCGCCGGCAGAGAAGGGGTTAAGGACACTTCACTCAGAAACCTTCACTTATTGAATTCCAAAGCTATGCACACATAATAGAAAATGTGACAGGTTGACAACAAATTTTGAGTGACTGCACTTATGACGCCTTCCTAAATTGCATAAACTCGTCCAAGTATACCCGGAATAAATTGTAAAAATGCATCCTTTAACCCATACAATACCAGGGACAACCTTTTCATTGTACTCTGGCAACTATTAACCGCTGGACTGCTAATAAATGGACAAAATAAAAGTCAAGTTGAGGTTGGGGTATAAAGAGGGGGAAGGAGTAGAGGATGTGGTATAGAGAGATGCCACTACTTTCTATGTTTCACTCAAATTATAATATAAAACTTGCAAAATAAATAAACCAAAACTTAGACGAACACCAACACCGTAAAAAGACAAAAGAACTTATCAAAATTGCTATGTGGAAACAACGGCTTTAGCAAACTAATATTATAAATAAAAGAACATATTCCGGCCCTGGCTTGGTATTTATATGGTTCTTCTTACACATGTATAAATACTGTGGCTTCCGGAAGGACTGTCGCACTTCCTGGGTTAAACACTTTTATTCAGCTTAGGAAGGACATATATCAATAACAAGGCAACAGACTATAAAATTGAAATTAAAATAAAATTGTAAAACTGGGCCTAAATCAAGGAATGTAGAAGCCAAAATGCCTGGACACACAAAGTTTGAAGCAATTTAAGGGATTCGGGGAGAGTTTCAGAGCTAAGATGTTGAATAGACGAAAAATTGGGAATGTAGTTTCACTCTTGGGTTGGAGAGTTGCACAGAGTAGGGAAGGGATTGTTGCAAGACTGGTGCTACATGCTCTATGTAGAGGTGGTATACATTGAGTGTGCTCTGAGGAACACTGGTTATTGTAATAGTGGTAATCTAGCGAGATGCAACACTGCAGCGAAGCGACAAAAGATTGCAGAGGATCGGTGAGTGGACGCGAGTTAATTAGACGAAAGGCTTTCTTTTCTACTTAGTCTTAAAGTGCTGTGCGAGAGGATCCTCCCCACACATGAGAACAATTCTCAATCCACGGCCGAATTGTGCCCCTGTACAGAGCAAGAAGCTGCGTAGCGGTAAAGAACCTCCGGAAGCAGTTGAGCACACCCAGCTTCTGGGAAGCTGTTTTAGCAAGAGTGATAATGTGGTCTTTTCAAGATAAAAACAAAACAAAAACGGATTAAAAAAAAAGAGATGCAGAGAATACTGAAAGATGAAGGGTTGATTTGTGTACTGTTTAAGTATAGCCTAAGGGATTAATCCGTGGGATTTCTTGACGGTTAGATGAATGGTGAAATTGGGTTTTTTGAAGTATTGGAAGTAAAACAGATTTTGTCTGCCATAGTTGGAAATGGTTGATTGATCAGAAGATAAGCGTTATGGCCTCATCACGCGAGTTTTTGAGGCATTGCTTGCTGGGACATTCCGAAAAACAAGTTGAGTAGTGTAAGGTAGTAATCAGCATATGAATGGTTAGGACTGGAAGTACAGTTAAGATAATTAATATATATTAGAAAGAGAACTGGAGATAGGAGAGAACCCTGAAGAACACCGGAGTTGATAGGTTGAGGAAGTGAACGATGGCCACCCACAACCGCAACTATGGAACAGCCAGAAAGGAAATTAGAGATAAAGGCACAGATGGAGGGGTAAAAACTGAAGAAGAGTAGTTTTTGAAGGTCTTCGATATGTCTAGTGCAATAGAAAAGGTCTCGCCGAAGTCCCGAAAGGTGAATGACCAACAGTTAGTAAGATATGAAAGATCACCAGTAGAGCGACCCCTAAGGAAGCCATACTGGCTATCTGAGAGTAGATTATGAGAAGATAAATGCTTAATGAATTTTGAAGAAAGAAGAGTATTAAAAACTTTGGAGATGCAAGAAATGAGAGCAAATAGATGATAGTTGGGTTGAGCGGTCACCCTTCTTTTGGGACAGGTTGAATGAGAGCAAGCTTCCAGTAAGAAGGGAAGACGATAGAGGAAAGAGACGGAAGAGTTTGCCTAAGCAAGGAGTCGGTACGGAAGCACAGTATTTGTTTAGTGCAACAAGAGGAACACCCTCTCATGATGCTGGAAGTGATCAAATGCTCAAAATATTTAAACTTCAGACACACCTTTCTGTATTCCCTCATTAAACTTAACCCACTGATGATTATGATACGTTTAGAGTTTATTGTGGCAATTATTAAACTATTTTATTTAGATTAGGAAGGGTACGGTATATGGAAGTCAGGGATAATAGTTTTCGGAAATAGTAGCGTTGATTAGGTGAAGCGAGATGATAATAGTCTATATTTTATAAATTTGGTTAGATTAGCTTAACCCTTTGCAGTTTATGACTCATTTTGTTTGTTTATTCTGGCCATCATAATATACAGTTACGGAAGGGTCTGTGGGAGACTTGGAGTTACAGTATAAGGGTAAAGAATATTAATCATGACCTGCCATATATCCTTCCTAATTTTAATCAAATCTAATAATATCAAGAAATCCGATAAGAATGGCTTAATCTGATCTTGAAAGGGTTAAGTTACCATAATCATCCGGTCAAAGTAGCGGGAATAGAGAAACTGATCCAAACTTTGGGAATATGATATCTGGATGTCTACTGCGAATGTAAAAAAAAAAAAAAAAAAAAACAACAACACACACACACACACCCATTCTCACTCACTCACACTGACTGTATGTCTGAAACTCATTATTTTAATACTGTACTGTACTCATATTTTGTATTTTCAGGTCGGGGGGATTGAGCGTTTATGATGATCTGATAGTTTCTATAATTCCATTTTAAACTTTAATACCAAAAATACAGTAAATCATTAAAGTTATCCCGGTGGACTCTTTGACATATGGTGCAGTACTCTATTTTTAATGTACAGTATTCTGTATTGTTGTTGTTGTTGTTCCCTAAGCTGCCTGGCCGAACAGCCCCGAGTCCTTAAGGAAGGCCATGTCCACGGTCGGGTTTTCCCACAGAGCTCTCAAGGAGTGTATATTATGTTGTTGGCGTAAGTGGTTGTGTGAAATGCAGTCTTCTATGATGTGTTTAATAGTATGGGGTGCTGTGTTACAACCTGGGCAGAAGTCGACGACGGAGTCATCCAGTCTCTTCTGATAGCTCAGAAGGGCTGGATGGTGTCCGCATCTCAGCTTGGCCAGGTGGACTCTGTCCTCGCGAGGAAGAGAGGATTCAGAAGGATGTATTTCGTGAGGTCGTGCCTGCAGCTGCGTGTTGTTTATGAGCGAGTGGATGGAACGGCGAGAGATATGAGTATAAATGTGCTTCTGGAAGATGGTTTGGTGTGGGCAGGGAGGGATAGAAGATAGTATTTGTGTGTGATAGCGTGTGCTGGGTGTTTTAATATTTCTTGGTGTCTGTGGATGTGTTGCCACATAGTGTAGTGGGTGGTGTTGGTTTGTGGAGGCTGCTGCCAGGAATTGAGTGCCTCTCATGTCCAGATGGTCTTTGACTTTGAGGACTTTGATTTCTTGATGTAGGTGAAGTAGCTGTGCAGCATGTTATGATTTTTAGGGCTTTATTTTGAATAATCTGTAGGTCTTATGATGTGTTTCAGCTAGGTTAGAAGCCCAGGCCGGGCTTGCGTATTCCATCACTGATCTTATGTATTGTTTGTAAACTGGTGGTGGTTTCTTTGTTGTGTCCAAATTTTGTGTGGGCAAGTGACCTGAGGGCGTTAAGTCTGAGTGTCAGTTTCTTTTTTATGTTTGTGGTGTCCTGTTTGAATGTCATTTGAGTTCTGTATTGTATTTTGAGTCTGTTATGAGGGGAATTGCGATTGATCCCTAGAAGCGTACAGGGATACTACATATTGGTGTATCGTGTTGCGTATATTGTATATTGTGCATCCTTGTATTGAGTATTGTTCACATGTGTGGGGAGGATCCTCTCACACCGAACTTCTAGACAAAGTAGAAAGGAAGGCCTTTCGTATCATTAATTCCCGCCCACTCACCAACGCTCTGCAAACTCTCTCTTCCCCACAATGTTGCATCTCTCTCGCAATTCTATCGTTACTACAATAATCAGTATTCCTCAGAGCTCTCCCAGTGTATACCACCTCCTCTACGTAGGGTACGTGGTACCCATCTTGCAACACAATCCCACCCCTACTCTGTGCAACTCTCCAACCCAAGAGTTAAATGTTACTCAGTCTTTCAACAGCTGAGCTCTGGAACTCTCTTCCAGAATCAGTCTTTTCCTCCTCCTATGACTTATATTGCTTCAAACTCAGTGTGTCCAGGCATTTTGGCTCGAACGTTCCTTGATTTTGGCCCTGTCACTTTCAACTATGAGGGAGGCACTCGCTACAGTCAGTTTTGCCTTTTGTCTCCTTCACTCGCATAGAAAAAATAAATCTGATTACGTGTGTATGTTAAGGTTCAGTCAAGGGTGTGTGACAATTTTACGGAACGATGCGATGGTATAAAATATCTGCATAGTGCATACACCCTTAGGATTGTCCTAGTATGGATATGTTCAAAAGCGTTCACTGGGATTTTTTTTTTTTTAAACCATTGCATTTCAAGACACTAAGAATTGTCGTAATAGTTCATAAAACCTCTATATGCCTTGGCGCTGGATCCACACTCTTCGCTACTATTGGAAAACTTAACTACAGCTACTAGAACTAGACAAACCACTACAGCTACTATAGTCTGTTCATTCTAGGTTGGGTAGAAATCGTAACCTCTGACCTCTGTAACTCAAAAAGGACTAGAGTCATCGAGCTAATTTCTCTACCAAATAAGAATACTTGACTAGGGAATAGGTGTGGAAATTGACAGATCATTATTTTGCTCTAGCCCTATTTGAGTTACAGAGGTTAGGATTTCTACCCATTCTAGAATGAACGGACTATAGTACATCACTATAGTTACTGAGAACATCAATACAGCTGTTACACTCAAAGGAGTACAAAGGAGTACAAAGGAAATCAAGCAAACAACAGATCTAGTGACCCTTCTAGGCTGCTTGTCCTCCAAAACACTGAGGATCAAGTGTCCAAACAGTGGTTTAGAGTGGGTAAGGGAACATTGGAAAGGGAACTACTGCCCTGCCACTAACGTGGCAGGACTAGGAAGTTAGTAGGGGACATATGGGTTAGTAACTGAGGGGAGGATAAAGTTATTCATTTACAAACGCAGTCAGTCGCGGGTTTGATGCGAGATATTTGTCTAGGCGGAATTTAAATGAATCAACGGTGCTGCAGTCTATAACGTTTCGGGGAAGCCCATTCCACAAGTTGACAACTCGATTGAAGAAGAAATTCTTAGATTCGTGCGAGTTAAAAGATTTACCAATAATTTTGCAACCGTTTCCCCGTGTGTAATTAGATTGGTCGATAGTGAAGTACTTACTACAGTTCATATTGTCGATGCCTTTGATGATTTTGAACACTTGAATTAAGTCGCCTCTTAATCTGCGCTGGGTTAAAGGAAATAGATTTAATTCTCTAAGACGCTCTTCGTATGGTTTGTTCTTTAGGCTAGGTATCATTTTGGTAACTCTACGTTGAACTCGTTCTAGCTTGTTTATATCTTTTTGGTAATAAGGGCACCAGGATTGAACGCAGTATTCCAGAAGAGGGCGGACTAAGGAATTGTAAAGGGTTAGGATAACTTCTTTGGATTTATGCTCAAATGACCTGCCTATAAAGCCAATTATTTTGTTTGCCTTCTTAACAACTTCTGAACATTGTTGACTCGGTTTTAGGTTACTCGATATTGTTACTCCCAGATCAGTTTCTCTGTTTACATTCTTAAGCTGAGTGCCATTCATCGAATAGTTTGCTTTCTCATTTAGGTATCCGACATGTAGTACTTTACATTTATCCGCATTGAAACTCATTTGCCAAATTTGGGCCCAACATGACAATTTATCTAGATTGTGTTGCATATCGTCAACTTGTTCTTTTGAGAGTACGCTATTTGCAATTTTTGTATCGTCAGCAAATTTTGAGATTGTGCAGGTGAGACCCTCATCTATGTCGTTGATGTAAATTAGAAAGAGAATTGGTCCTAGTACCGATCCCTGGGGTACCCCGCTACTTACATTGGTCCATTTAGATGCCTTACCGTTTATGACTACTCTTTGCTTTCTGTTGTTGAGCCAATTTTCTATCCATTTCAACACACCGTCTTGTATTCCATGCGCTTTTAGTTTTAGCAGTAAACGTTTGTGGGGAACTTTGTCAAAGGCCTTTTGAAAATCAAGGTATATAATATCTACAGCTTTACTCTCATCGTAGAGGTTGAGGATATCGTGGAAGAAGTCTAAGAGGTTTGTTAAACAGGAACGTTTTTTACGAAAGCCGTGTTGAGTATCTTTAAGTATGTTATTTTCCTCTAAGTGATTTACGAGTCTGTCTCGTATGACCGTTTCTAGCATTTTACATACAACTGAGGTTAAGCTAATTGGACGATAGTTACTGGGTAGGGATTTGCTGCCTTTTTTGAATATCGGTGTTACGTTGGCTAGCTTCCACTGATCAGGCATAGTTCCAGACTGCAAGGATTTATTGAATAGTAATGTCAGTGGTTTGGAGAGCTCATTCTTAGCTTCCTTTAGAACTCTAGGCGAGATTGTATCAGGTCCTGGCGTTTTATTTACTTTGAGTTTATCTAAACAATTCAATACTTCTCTCTCTGTAACGGTGATATTGCTTAGAACATCTGAATTATCAATCTGAATCGGCGATGGTGTAGGGATATCACTGAGGTCTTCGGTTGTAAAAACTGATGCAAAGAAGGTATTGAGGGCATTACTCATTTGTACTTCGTCTTTGGTGTATTCTCCTTTTTCATCGACTAACGGTCCAACAGTTGAAGTAACTACTTTTTTCTTTCTGATATAACTATAGAATTCTTTCGGGTTTGTTTTACTTTGATTCGCAATATGTAACTCTAAGGTCTTTTTACTTTGCTTAATTAACTTTTTGGCTTTGCGTCGTAGCTCTACAAATTTCACCCGTTCTTCGTCATTTTGTGAGGATTTTAATCTATCATTAGCAAATTTTTTAGCAAGCAGGCAGTTTGAAATATCTTTATTCCACCATTTGGGCTTATTATTATGGCCTGGACGCCGTATTTTCGATGGTATGCAGTCTTGCACTGCTTTTAGGTAAGTGGTTTCGAATAACTTCCAAGATGTATTTATGTCGTTATTGTTAATTAAAAAGCTCCAGTCAGTTTCTTTAAACATAGCTCTAAGTTTATGGAAGTTTGCTTTCTTGAAATTAGGGACTTTTTCGATGCTACTATTTGGTTCGTTACTAGTAAACTTTAAAGTGAAAGTTATCGTACGATGGTCGCTGTTACTGAATTCATCACCAACATTCAAATTCTCTATCAATTCTTCTTTTGTTGCAAGTACAATGTCAAGAACGTTATTACCACGGGTCGGCGTTCGAACAAATTGATAAAGCGAACTCTCTTGCAAGTTCGTATACAAGTCATGTCCGGAGTGTGAAGTAAGAGTATCGCCCCACTTGGTCACAGGTAAATTAAAGTCGCCAAAAATTACGGTATCTTGTGAGTTACTTACATCTGCAATTTGTTCGTAAATTTCTCGGTCAGTTTGCACTGATTGAGCTGGAGGTCTGTATATTAACGCAAGTATTATTTTTGTACCTTTATTATTCTTTATTAGCACAAAAGATGTGTCGACGTTCACAATTTGAGGTTTTGACACGAGGGTCGGGTTAAGACTTTCTTTGATATAAAATAAAACGCCACCTCCATTTTTATTTATTCGGCTGTTCTCAAACATTACATAACCGGGAAGTGAATACTCTGCTAAAAAGTCTCTATCTTCTGTATTGAGCCAAGATTCTGTTATGCCAATCACATCATAATTTTCTGTAAACACTAGTTCCTCTAAATCTGAAAATTTATTGCGTATGCTACGAGCGTTTGCATAGAAAACCTTTAAAGTTGCGGTTTTAGAACTCGCAGAACGTTCTTTCATCGAATTTTTGGTTCTGGTCGGATCTACATTTACATTCATGGCTGTCCTCGGTCCTCGGTCGTTATCCCTGACGGTTTTGAATTTGGGTCGTGTTGGTGGAGATTTATCCAAATTCGCGGTTCTTGACGGATTAGTATTTAATTCCTTTGTAGGTTGCCGTCCTCGCTGTCTTCGGTCCTCCTTCCTGGTTGTCCTGTGCTGAGTCGATTTCTTCTCCGAAAATCCTTCACCGCATCGTTGAGAAGACGCCCAAAACGTGCTGCTCCCACCTGGTTCAGATGAACTCCATCGTCCGAAAACAAATAGTCATCGTAGTAGAAATTGTCCCAGGTGTTGACGAATCCCACGTTCTCCTTCCTGCAGAGGTTTGCTAGACAACGATTTGTGCTGGTGGCTATGTTGTAAAATCGGCTCTCTACACCGAGCCGGGGGACGATTCCTGAGACGATGATCCTTGATGACTTCTCCTTAAACGACTTGATCAGCTGCTGGTACTTTAAAAGCAAATCTTCCGACCGGGTTCGCTGCACATCGTTGGATCCAACGTGGATGACGTACATTGTATTAGCAGGGGCCAGCTTTGATACTTCGTCAACTGCTGCAACTACGTCATCCACACCACCACCAGGGATACAAAAACGCTTCCTGGTCTTAGGTGCCCTGGCGCAAAACTCTGTGAGCTGACCACGTATCATCGAGTCTCCCACGAGCCGGACTTCTTCTATTTCCTCTTCGTCATCTGAGTCTGCGAGTATCTGGAAACGGTTTTGACACTCGGTAATCGGTATGTGTTTCCTGGTCTTGGGGCAAACGTTTTTCCTCACGACACGGAAGTTGTCTTGAGGGGGAAGAGAGTCACTATTTGTATCATGAGTATCGGATACATCAGCTGAAGTGGCTACTGTAGGCGTTGAATTGTTGGCAGTTGACGTTGGGGCGTTGGTGGCTGCTGGAGTTGCGGTGACAATTGACACTCCACTACATATGCTCATCATCCGTGAATCTCCACCGACTCGTTATGTTATCTATAGTGACTCGCGTAGTGCTCTTGAAGCATTTCAGTGATACAACCCGCGTAATACTCTAGTTTCTCGACTCCAACATTCCTTCCACATATTATACAACAGTAAATTCCTAATTCAAGTTTGCTGGGTACCTGCACACGTCGGCATCCAAGGTAACGAACTTGCTGATCGAACAGCCAAAGAAGCCTCTCATCGCCTGCCGGTTTCACAGTCACTTACCCACCACCGACTGGGTTACAGCATTGCGTCCGATACTTACTCAATGGTGGCAGATCTTTTGGTCATTTCAATCTCTTGATTCTTATTAACTTCGCTGTAGTAAACCTACGGTTGGCTCTTGGCATTCTTCATGTCAACCGTCCTGTCATTCTGAAGTTGTCTTAACCCGGCTCCTGATTGGTCATACGAGATTGTCTCATTGTTACCTGATGTCATCCCCTCACGACCCTCAACCCCAGTGCGGAGTGGGGAGATTGTAGGCACCAATCGATCAGGGCTAGACCCAGGTGAGGTTATAGGCATGTGATAAAGAGTCGCTGAAACTCCTGTTTCATTTGCTTGGCCTCTCTTACTGATTGTCTTTGTGCCTCATTTACACTGAGAGCAATCCAGCTAGCTCTCACAAACACCTCCTCCTCCTATCCACTTCACTACACTAAACATGCACACCACACTTCATTCCTCCACACCAAAATTAAAAAAACACAAAATGATGAATTGTAGCCCAGCCTCGGAGTCCCCAGGGGGGGGGGGGGGGGACCATAAATGCCCCCTCACCCGACCTACCATCACCTGACGACCCCACACAATTACCTGGACCTCGGCCTGTTACTCTTTCTATTAATTTCTGCAACATTCGCGGACTTTCCTCTAACTTTCACTCTGTTGAGCACCATCTCTCCTCCTACAAACCTGATCTTCTCTTCCTCACCGAAACTCAGGTGTCTGTAGCAACATCCAGCAACCCCTTCTCTGTATCCTCCTACTTTCTCTATCCTAGTTTCAAAGCCAAAGGCGGATGTTGTGTATATGTGCACAACAAACTCACTTGCTCTCGTGTTCCCGATTTCGACTCCTCTGAATTCTCAACTTTATGGCTCAAACTTTCCTGTCATTCTTTTACTAAATATTTCTGTGCTGTCTATCTTTCCCCTAACTCTACTAACTTTACTAAATACTTTGACTATCTAAACTCTACAGTGGAACACATTCTATCCATTTCTCCTTTCTCAGAAATCTCCATCTTAGGAGATTTCAACGTTCACCACCGCCAATGGCTCTCCTCTCACACTACTGATCCACCTGGTGAACAAGCCTACGTCTTTTCTATCCTAAATTAACTAGAGCAGTTAGTTCAGCAACCCACCCGTATCCCGGATCGCATCGGAGATCGGCCCAACATTCTTGACCTGTTTCTAACTTCTAACCCTTCTTCTTATACTGTCAATCTTTTCTCTCCTTTGGGCTCCTCCGACCATAAACTTATCTCTGTCACCTGTCCTATCTCTCCAGTACAGCCACCCGATCCTCCTAGCCGGCGGCGCTTGTGGCAATTTGGCGCTGCCGACTGGGAGGCTCTTCGGCAGTACTTCTTTGATTTCCCATGGAATAATTTTTGCTTCCATGGCCGAGGACCCTCGGAGAGTGCTGAACGCATTACCGAGGTAATCCTATCGGGCATGGAAGCATACATTCCATTCTCTTTCTCTCAGACTAATGCTAAAAAATCTTGGTTTACTCACGCCTGTTCTACTGCTGTCCGCAATAAGGAGGAAGCATTCAAACGGTACCGACGCCTTAAAACTCAAGACTCTCATTCTTCATATGTTTCTGCCCGGAATCAAGCCAAATCTGTTCTTCGACTTGCCAAACACTCTTTCATCAATAATAAATGCACTGAACTATCCAACTCTAGCTCTTCCCAAACTTTCTGGCATCTAGCCAAAAACCTCTCCAACAATTTCTCTTCCTCGTCTTTCCCTCCCCTTTCCCACTCTGATGGCACAACCATCACTTCTTCCTCTGACAAAGCTAAACTCTTCGCTCAAACTTTTGCTAGAAACTCCACCTTGGATGATTCCGGTGCTATTCCTCCCTCTCCGCCCTCCTCTCTCTTACTTCTTAAGAAGTCCGGCTCGTGGGAGACTCGATGATACGTGGTCAGCTCACAGAGTTTTGCGCCAGGGCACCTAAGACCAGGAAGCGTTTTTGTATCCCTGGTGGTGGTGTGGATGACGTAGTTGCAGCAGTTGACGAAGTATCAAAGCTGGCCCCTGCTAATACAATGTACGTCATCCACGTTGGATCCAACGATGTGCAGCGAACCCGGTCGGAAGATTTGCTTTTAAAGTACCAGCAGCTGATCAAGTCGTTTAAGGAGAAGTCATCAAGGATCATCGTCTCAGGAATCGTCCCCCGGCTCGGTGTAGAGAGCCGATTTTACAACATAGCCACCAGCACAAATCGTTGTCTAGCAAACCTCTGCAGGAAGGAGAACGTGGGATTCGTCGACACCTGGGACAATTTCTACTTCGATGACTATTTGTTTTCGGACGATGGAGTTCATCTGAACCAGGTGGGAGCAGCACGTTTTGGGCGTCTTCTCAACGATGCGGTGAAGGATTTTCGGAGAAGAAATCGACTCAGCACAGGACAACCAGGAAGGAGGACCGAAGACAGCGAGGACGGCAACCTACAAAGGAATTAAATACTAATCCGTCAAGAACCGCGAATTTGGATAAATCTCCACCAACACGACCCAAATTCAAAACCGTCAGGGATAACGACCGAGGACCGAGGACAGCCATGAATGTAAATGTAGATCCGACCAGAACCAAAAATTCGATGAAAGAACGTAATGCGAGTTCTAAAACCGCAACTTTAAAGGTTTTCTATGCAAACGCTCGTAGCATACGCAATAAATTTTCAGATTTAGAGGAACTAGTGTTTACAGAAAATTATGATGTGATTGGCATAACAGAATCTTGGCTCAATACAGAAGATAGAGACTTTTTAGCAGAGTATTCACTTCCCGGTTATGTAATGTTTGAGAACAGCCGAATAAATAAAAATGGAGGTGGCGTTTTATTTTATATCAAAGAAAGTCTTAACCCGACCCTCGTGTCAAAACCTCAAATTGTGAACGTCGACACATCTTTTGTGCTAATAAAGAATAATAAAGGTACAAAAATAATACTTGCGTTAATATACAGACCTCCAGCTCAATCAGTGCAAACTGACCGAGAAATTTACGAACAAATTGCAGATGTAAGTAACTCACAAGATACCGTAATTTTTGGCGACTTTAATTTACCTGTGACCAAGTGGGGCGATACTCTTACTTCACACTCCGGACATGACTTGTATACGAACTTGCAAGAGAGTTCGCTTTATCAATTTGTTCGAACGCCGACCCGTGGTAATAACGTTCTTGACATTGTACTTGCAACAAAAGAAGAATTGATAGAGAATTTGAATGTTGGTGATGAATTCAGTAACAGCGACCATCGTACGATAACTTTCACTTTAAAGTTTACTAGTAACGAACCAAATAGTAGCATCGAAAAAGTCCCTAATTTCAAGAAAGCAAACTTCCATAAACTTAGAGCTATGTTTAAAGAAACTGACTGGAGCTTTTTAATTAACAATAACGACATAAATACATCTTGGAAGTTATTCGAAACCACTTACCTAAAAGCAGTGCAAGACTGCATACCATCGAAAATACGGCGTCCAGGCCATAATAATAAGCCCAAATGGTGGAATAAAGATATTTCAAACTGCCTGCTTGCTAAAAAATTTGCTAATGATAGATTAAAATCCTCACAAAATGACGAAGAACGGGTGAAATTTGTAGAGCTACGACGCAAAGCCAAAAAGTTAATTAAGCAAAGTAAAAAGACCTTAGAGTTACATATTGCGAATCAAAGTAAAACAAACCCGAAAGAATTCTATAGTTATATCAGAAAGAAAAAAGTAGTTACTTCAACTGTTGGACCGTTAGTCGATGAAAAAGGAGAATACACCAAAGACGAAGTACAAATGAGTAATGCCCTCAATACCTTCTTTGCATCAGTTTTTACAACCGAAGACCTCAGTGATATCCCTACACCATCGCCGATTCAGATTGATAATTCAGATGTTCTAAGCAATATCACCGTTACAGAGAGAGAAGTATTGAATTGTTTAGATAAACTCAAAGTAAATAAAACGCCAGGACCTGATACAATCTCGCCTAGAGTTCTAAAGGAAGCTAAGAATGAGCTCTCCAAACCACTGACATTACTATTCAATAAATCCTTGCAGTCTGGAACTATGCCTGATCAGTGGAAGCTAGCCAACGTAACACCGATATTCAAAAAAGGCAGCAAATCCCTACCCAGTAACTATCGTCCAATTAGCTTAACCTCAGTTGTATGTAAAATGCTAGAAACGGTCATACGAGACAGACTCGTAAATCACTTAGAGGAAAATAACATACTTAAAGATACTCAACACGGCTTTCGTAAAAAACGTTCCTGTTTAACAAACCTCTTAGACTTCTTCCACGATATCCTCAACCTCTACGATGAGAGTAAAGCTGTAGATATTATATACCTTGATTTTCAAAAGGCCTTTGACAAAGTTCCCCACAAACGTTTACTGCTAAAACTAAAAGCGCATGGAATACAAGACGGTGTGTTGAAATGGATAGAAAATTGGCTCAACAACAGAAAGCAAAGAGTAGTCATAAACGGTAAGGCATCTAAATGGACCAATGTAAGTAGCGGGGTACCCCAGGGATCGGTACTAGGACCAATTCTCTTTCTAATTTACATCAACGACATAGATGAGGGTCTCACCTGCACAATCTCAAAATTTGCTGACGATACAAAAATTGCAAATAGCGTACTCTCAAAAGAACAAGTTGACGATATGCAACACAATCTAGATAAATTGTCATGTTGGGCCCAAATTTGGCAAATGAGTTTCAATGCGGATAAATGTAAAGTACTACATGTCGGATACCTAAATGAGAAAGCAAACTATTCGATGAATGGCACTCAGCTTAAGAATGTAAACAGAGAAACTGATCTGGGAGTAACAATATCGAGTAACCTAAAACCGAGTCAACAATGTTCAGAAGTTGTTAAGAAGGCAAACAAAATAATTGGCTTTATAGGCAGGTCATTTGAGCATAAATCCAAAGAAGTTATCCTAACCCTTTACAATTCCTTAGTCCGCCCTCTTCTGGAATACTGCGTTCAATCCTGGTGCCCTTATTACCAAAAAGATATAAACAAGCTAGAACGAGTTCAACGTAGAGTTACCAAAATGATACCTAGCCTAAAGAACAAACCATACGAAGAGCGTCTTAGAGAATTAAATCTATTTCCTTTAACCCAGCGCAGATTAAGAGGCGACTTAATTCAAGTGTTCAAAATCATCAAAGGCATCGACAATATGAACTGTAGTAAGTACTTCACTATCGACCAATCTAATTACACACGGGGAAACGGTTGCAAAATTATTGGTAAATCTTTTAACTCGCACGAATCTAAGAATTTCTTCTTCAATCGAGTTGTCAACTTGTGGAATGGGCTTCCCCGAAACGTTATAGACTGCAGCACCGTTGATTCATTTAAATTCCGCCTAGACAAATATCTCGCATCAAACCCGCGACTGACTGCGTTTGTAAATGAATAACTTTATCCTCCCCTCAGTTACTAACCCATATGTCCCCTACTAACTTCCTAGTCCTGCCACGTTAGTGGCAGGGCAGTAGTTCCCTTTCCAATGTTCCCTTACCCACTCTAAACCACTGTTTGGACACTTGATCCTCAGTGTTTTGGAGGACAAGCAGCCTAGAAGGGTCACTAGATCTGTTGTTGCTTGATTTCCTTTGTACTCCTTTGTACTTTGTACTTATGCCTAATATCCTAATCTCTTCTAAAGATGTACTTTCTACCCTCTCTGGGCTTAACACTAACAAGGCGTACGGTCCGGATGGTGTTCCTCCTGTTGTTCTCAAAAACTGTGCTTCCGTGCTGACTCCCTGCCTAGGCAAACTCTTTCGTCTCTGTCTATCCTCTAACGTCTTCCCTTCATGCTGGAAGTTTGCTCACATTCAACCTGTCCCAAAGAAGGGTGACTGCTCTCAACCCTCAAACTATTGTCCAATTGCTCTTATCTCTTGTCTTTCTAAAGTTTTTGAAACTATTCTTGCTTCCAAATTTCTTAAGCATTTCTCTTCTCATAATCTGCTCTCAGATCGCCAGTATGGCTTCCTTAAGGATCACTCTACTGGTGATCTTCTTTCATATCTTACTAACTCTTGGTCATCCTCCTTTCGGGACTTCGGTGAGACTTTTTCTATTGCACTAGACATATCGAAAGCCTTCGATAGAGTCTGGCATAAATCTTTAATTTCTAAACTACCCTCCTTCGGTTTCTATCCCTCCATCTGTGCCTTTGTCTCTAATTTCCTTTCCGGCCGTTCCATAGCTGCGGTTGTGGACGGCCATTGTTCACTTCCTCACCCTATAAACTCCGGTGTTCCTCAGGGCTCTGTCCTATCTCCTATTCTCTTTCTAATTTTTATAAATGATCTCCTTAACTGTACCTTAATTCCCATCCATTCATACGCAGACGACTCAACCTTACACTACTCCATTAGTTTTTCAGAACGCCCCAGCCAGCAATCCCTCAACGACAAACGTAATGAAGCCATAGAACTCTTAAATTCTGATCTAAATACTATTTCCAATTGGGGCAGAGAAAACCTTGTTAACTTTAATGCTTCCAAAACCCAATTTCTCCATCTATCTACCCGTCAGGATCTCCCAGCGGACTATCCCTTATTCTTCAACAATACAAAAATCAACCCTTCATCTTCTCTCAATATTCTTGGTGTCTCTTTTTCTTCTGCTCTCATTTGGGAGGACCATATTACCAGTCTTGCTAAGGCAGCCTCCCAGAAGCTGGGTGTGCTCAACTGCCTTAGGGGGTTCTTTTCCCCTGCACAGCTTCTTGCTCTGTACAGGGGCATAGTGCGCCCTTGTATTGAGTATTGTTCACATGTGTGGGGAGGTTCCTCTCACACCGCTCTCCTAGACAAAGTTGAAAGGAAGGCCTTTCGTATCATTAACTCCCGTCCACTCACCAACTCTCTGCAATCTCTCTCTCTCCGCCGCAATGTTGCATCTCTCTCGCTATTCTATCGCTACTATAATAATCAGTGTTCCTCAGAGCTATCCCAGTGCATACCACCTCCTTTACGTAGGGCACGTGGTACCCGTCTTGCAACTCAATCCCACCCCTACTCTGTGCAACTCCCCAACCCAAGAGTGAAACGTTACTCTCAAACTTTCTTCTACTCAACAGCTGAGCTCTGGAACTCTCTCCCAGAATCAGTCTTTCCCTCTTCCTATGACTTAAATTGCTTCAAACTCCGTGTGTCCAGGCATTTTGGCTCGAACGTCCCTTGATTTTGGCCCTGTCACTCTTTCAACTATGGGGGAGGCACTCGCTATAGGCAGTTATGCCTTTTGCCTCCCTCAATCACATAGACAAAAAAAAAAAAAAAAAAAAACATGTGCGGCATGCGTTTAACGAGATTCACCACATTTTCACTGACTGTCGTCGGTATTCCCGTCTCTTGTCACTTTATTTTGGCAATTCTGATTTATCTCACATTTTAGACGATTCTCCTACCTTTTCCCTCTACCGTCTTTTCTGTTTCCTCAAAGATACTTCTCTTCTTGATTTGATTTAATTATCTCTTCCTTTCTTCTTCTCCTTTTGATCTAATCCTTCGGGCCAGCCCTATGGGAGCTCTTGTGGGGAGCTCAGTGGTCTTCTCACAAAAAAAAATAAAAATAAAAAAAAATAAATCACAGATGCTACTCGTTCTTTGTCAAGGTGGGAGAACCCTTATTCACCCCGTCTCACGTCGGGCATTTCTCTTCTTTCCCACTACAGTATATTATTGTCTGTCTCTTTCTGGGGCAGGACGCTAGGAATCCTCCTCCCCTTGTAAAATTCTCCTACGCATTGAGACAGAGAAAGGGGCAAGGGAGCGCGAAAGTAGTCCCGGACCCTAAGAATTGGAACTTTAAAGGTTTCTGTTTGGGCTCTGTCTCAAGTCGGACACCCTCCAGCAATGGGGTTCGTGCCTGAGTGTTAACATAGGCAAATATGTTAATGTGTGTGGGAGTGCAAACTGGTTATATATGTGAGCAGACGATTGACACAGGAGTTTGCCCAACTAGTTTCCTGCCAAATTGCGTGGTCTACTATAATTTTGCTGACGTGTAAGAGATGACGTCACAACAGGACCGAGGTGGCGGGCTAGCTGTCAGGACGGAGTCAGTCGTTTACATACGGCTGAGTGGTGAACACGGCCATTGAGCTAATTAACATTGGTAGCAGAGCATAGTTCGAAAAACAATGGCGTGTACAACTAAGTGGCCACCGAAACTGGAGAATGAGGATGGGTATGAAAATTGGAAAAAAGGTATAAACATTTGGTGTGAGTTGACAGATTTGGGCAAGAAAAAGCAGGCATTGGCGATCGACTTGTCTCTGACAGGGCGGGCAAGAGAGGCCTCGTCCGAAATACCCGCCGCGGACTTAAACAAAGACGACGGAGTTGAAGTATTGTTAAAGAAGCTTGATGAGTTGTTACTGGTGGACAAAGGAAGACGGCAGTTTGCGGCATTCCATGACATTTATAATCTACGGCGGCCTAGTGACATGAATATACGTACCTTCGTGTCTAAGTTTTAGCAAACGTATTTTAAATGTTCGGAACAGGATATGACATTACCGGATGCAGTAAAGGCCTTTATGCTGTTGTCTGCTTGTAATTTTTCTGATAATGAAAGACAGTTGGCCATGTCTGCAGTTACTGAAGTGAGTTATGAACATATGAAGTCAGGTCTGTGCCATACTTTTGGTGGTGAGACAGCAGCTGTTGGGACAAGTGTTGTGAATGTTAAAAGTGAACCTGTGTTTGTTACTGAAGGTAAAAGTGACATGAAGGAAGAGGAAGCATTGTATACAGGCGGTGTGGGTCGAGCACGACCTTTAGCTAGAAGAGGTGCTATGAGAAGCTGTGGTAGAAGTTTTAATCATAGATATGGCAGGAAACAAAATCCTTTGGGGCCCGGTGGTAGAGTGTCAAAATGTGCAGTTTGTGGTTCAAAATTTCATTGGGCTAGAGATTGTCCTGATGCATATGAGAATAAGGGGAATTTTTGTGAAAGGGATGATGCGGAAGAGACAGTGCATTTAGCCATGTTTATGGGTTATGCTGGTGAGGATGACAAGCACAGTGGAGAGTTGCAGAAGCTTGTTGATGAAGCTAAGGGTTGTGCTGTACTGGATACTGGATGTTCAACAACTGTGTGTGGATCGGAATGGATTGAAAATTACATTCATGAGTTAAGTGATTATGAGAAAGCTCAAATTACCGAAGGCACTTCAACTTCGACTTTTACATTTGCGTATGGAGCCACAGTGCCATCGATGAAGCGAGTAACCTTGCCATGCCGGGTGGGCAATATGCGTGCGACTATCGTGACGGATGTGGTAGAGTGTAACGTTCCTTTGCTTTTGAGTAAAAAGTCAATGAAAAAGGCGAAAATGGTGTTGGATTTTGAGACGGACATGGTGAGAGTTTTTGGACAAGACATTCATTTGGAGTCTACGTCATCGGGACACTATCTGCTGCCCATTTCGTTCTGACTAGGCCAGAAATCCAGGAGTATGGTTACACTGGCATCATTAGAAACCGGTGGAAAAGGAACTGCACTGAAGCTTCATAGACAGTTTGGTCACCCTACGTCGGCTAAGCTATTGAAATTTGTGAAGGATGCGGGAATTAACAATGCTGACTTGGAACGGTCAATACGTGAAGTGTCTGAAACCTGTGAAGTTTGTTGCAAATTCAAGAAGGTTAGGCCTCGTCCTGTGGTGTGCCTGCCTATGGCGAATAAATTTAATGAGACTGTGGCTATGGACTTAAAGGTTTGGGGGAGACAGTATTTTTTGGTTATGGTTGACTTGGCCACAAGATATTGCAGTGCAGTAGTAATTAATGATAAGTGTGCCTCTACCATCCTTCATGGACTGTTTCGGAGCTGGATTACTGTGTTTGGCCCACCAAGGAAGTTTCTTACCGATAATGGGGGTGAATTTAACAATACTGATACGCATACGCTAGGTGAGGTTTTTAACATAAAGATTATGGCCACAGCTGCTGAGAGCCCTTGGAGTAATGGGGTTTGTGAACGTAAGAATGCGGTGATAGGTGATACTGTGAGGAAAGTCATGTCAGATACACGTTGTGACTTAGAGGTGGCTTTGGCTTGGACGATTTCTGCGAGGAATGCCCTTACAAACTATTCGGGCTTCTCGCCTAACCAGTTTGTTTTTGGCTACAATCCTGTGTTTCCTAGTGTATGGGCCAACGATCGTCCTGCGTTGGGGACGCCTCCATCCCGCATTGTGTGAGATAACTTGAATGCTCTTCACACGGCGAGACAGGAATTTCTGAGGATAGAATCCTGTGAGCGGTTGACCAGGGCTTTGCGGCACAACGTGCGCCCAAGTGATTCGAACATTGTACAGAATGGTGATGAAGTATTTTATAAGAGAAATGACGGTCATGAGTGGCACGGCCCTGGTATCGTAATTGGCAGAGATGGGAAGCAAATTTTGGTAAGACACGGGGGCATCTATGTGAGAGCTCACGAGTGTCGTATAGCGCCGGCTCCGGGAAAGGATACAGTGGTTGAGGTTTCCAATACTGAGTTGGACGAGAAGGAATCCAGTGAAGAGTCTTCGGGAGCTGTGTCGCAATACCCTCCAGATGACGAGTCCGAGGATGGTGACATGGTGGACATTCAGCCGGCAGTAGCTGGTACATCTGGTGATCAGGCTTCTAAGATAAAGATTGACCAGCGGCTTAGAGGTATTCATGCAGAGAGTGGAGAGTCGGTGTCTGGAAAATTGTGAGTCGTGCCGGCAAAGCAACTGGGCAGTATAAAAATTGTTACAACTTACAAAGAGACTCTGATGGCGGTATTGGCTGGGTGGATGTGCAGAAGGATTTTAGCACATGGGAAGTGGTAGATGATGATGTTGAAATGTTGATTCTGTTCCATTCTGAGGATGTTTTAAAGGCCAAGGACAGTGAGATTGAGAACTGGAGGAGTAATGATATGTACGAAGAAGTTAATGACGTTGGACAAGATACTATTTCTGTCCGTTGGGTGATGACTGAGAAAATAAAGAATGGCAAGCCAGTTGTTAAAGCACGTCTAGTAGCCAGAGGATTCGAGGAGGACACTGAGGATTTACGAAAGGACTCGCCTACATGTTCGAAGGAAGCGGTACGTCTGGCTCTTGCGTTTGCCTCGGGTAACCAGTGGGTTTGTCACTCCATGGATGTGAAGGCGGCCTATCTGCAAGGGAACATGATTGAACGAGTGATTTATCTACGCCCTCCCCCAGAGTATGCTGATGGTAGGCTGTGGAGGTTAAAAAAGACAGTTTACGGTCTATGTGATGCTGCCAGGCACTGGTATCTGCGGGTTAAGGATCAGCTGTTGTGTCTTGGAGCTCAAATGTCATCCTTGGATTCAGCATTGTTCTTCTGGAGTAATAGGGGCAACGTTGATGGCATCATTTGTATATACGTGTACGATTTTCTCTGGGCCGGCACACAGGAATTTGAGCGACAAGTGATAGAACCAGTGAGTCAAGCATTCCTGGTCGGCAGCTCGGAGTCAAGAACCTTTAGATATGTGGGTTTGAACATCATATCTGAAAGCGATGGCAGCATAACTCTTGATCAGTTACAGTACGCTTCATCCTTATTACCAATCACAATCAGCAGACAGCGAGCACTGGTAAAAACGGGAGAATTGTCTGAATCAGAGAAGTCTGAGTATAGAGCATTAATTGGACAGTTGAGTTGGATAGCCACTCACACTAGGCCTGACATCGCCTTTGATGTGTGTGAGTTAAGTGTGGCCAGAAAACAAGCTACTGTTACAGAATAACTCAGGCTCAGCAAGGTGATTGACAGGGTGAAGACAGATAACATGAAGCTGTATATTCCTAGATTGGGACCCATCCATGACTGCCATCTGGAATGTTTCTCGGATGCCTCGTTTGCCAACCTCGCAGGTAACGGTTCCCAGGGTGGCTTTGTGATCTTTCTGAGAGATGCCGATGATAAGAGATGACCAATATTTTGGCAGACTAGGAAGATAAGAAGAGTCGTCAAGTCCACTTTATCTGCAGAGACGCTAGCATTACTTGAGTGTGCGGAAGCTGCTGTTTACCTCTCCAGCATTTTAAGTGAAATATCTGGGGGTGGAAGCTACAGAAAAAAATGTTATGTGGATAATAAGAGCTTAGTAGACGCACTTCACTCATGCAAAAACGTGGACGACAGGAGATTGAGGATCGACATTGCAGTGCTGCGGGACATGGTGGACAGGGGAGAAATTGAAGAGGTATCTTGGGTGGAGACATCACAGCAACTGGCTGATTGCTTGACGAAAAAAGGCGCCTCACCCGGGCAACTGCGGGCTGCAGTCAGCCGGGATTAAATGGGATAACTTCTATGTGGTATCACATATTTGTATGTGGCTGTACTACATACCAAGAAGGGCGAGTGTGATTTACATGTCGCCCACATTAAAAGAAGAGGACGAGAGTGTTAACATAGGCAAATATGTTAATGTGTGTGGGAGTGCAAACTGGTTATATATGTGAGCAGACGATCAACACAGGAGTTTGCCCAACTAGTTTCCTGCCAAATTGCGTGGTCTACTATATGCTGACGTGTAAGAGATGACGTCGTTTACATACGGGTGAGTGGTGAACACGGCCATTGTGCTAATTAACAGTATACATACATACATACATACATACTCTTTCTGTTAGGGTCTAGCTAGCTATAGGATGTACTAAAATTATTACCTGAACAATGCCTAATATTCCTTTCTTTCGCAGAATAAGTCCGAACTTCTATTTTGATGCTTTGCGGTGAGGATTTGGAAGTGCTAGAGACTTGTGTGAAGCTTCGGGACGGTTGTGCAAGGCGTGTGAAGCTTCGGGATGATTTTGCGAAGTGTGTGAAGCTTGGAAGTGGTGTCTACAAGAATGGTAATGTCGTCTTCAAGGAAGCAATGAGGTGGTGAGTAGTCCTCGTGTTGGGGGGAGTGGAGGGGGAGGTAACGGAAGGGCAGAGAGAGAAATGAGGGATGGAAAGCAGGGACAGGGCTGGGATTTAAGGGCCAGGTTAAATATGGATGGAGGTGGAAAAGGGCTGGAATGGATGTACAGTATGTGGGAGAGGCTTGGAATGGGATGGCTGGAGTGATGGAAGGGCAAGAGTGGGGAAGAGATGGATGAAGGAGGATGAGCGCCAAGAAGTAATAGATGGAGTGAGGAGAGGGATGGTTGGAGTGATGGCAGTGGGAAAGAGGGGATTGGGCCATAGTAAAGATTGATGGAGGGGAACCAGGAGGAGGGGCAGGAATAGATCGAAGAGTGGGGAGAGGGATGGAAGGAAGGGGCTCGATTGGGATGGTTGGAATGGTGAAAGGGCAGAGTGGGAGAGAGGGATGGAAAACTTGGAATTAAGGGCCGGGAAAAAGCGGGATGGAGGAGAAGGGGAGAGAGAGCATAGAGACGGAGGGAGGGAGGGGGTGAAGGGAGGGTTGGAGTGATTGAAGGGAAAATATAGAGTGACTGCCCATAAAGTGAATGATGGGAGGGAATGTGGATGGTGTAGATTGGGTGAGGGTGTATGTGGTGGTGGTGCACATGTAGGGTCATAGGAGGGTTGGAGTGATGGAAGGGAAAATGGTGACTGACTGCCCATAAAGTGAATGATGGTAATTTAGATTATAGGAAATCAAAATTGTGTAAAAATAGGTACATCTGTTCGTTACTTTTGGTGAAGGTGTAGGTGTACTGTATACTTGACTAATCTACTTATGTTGCATGGTGTGTTGGTGGTGTAATGGTTTAGATGCTTATGTTCTGGATGTGGTGTCCCGAGTTCGAATCCCGGGAGGACCGTATGCTTTCATTAGTTTATTCAAGTACATTGGGGTTTGTAATTGATGATTAATGTTAAGAACGGGGTGTTACTTATATCTGTAGCCTGAATGATTTCCGTAGATTGCAGGATTCAGTATGTAGATAATGTCGTGAGCACTAAAACCTACAGATCCATTTAAATGTATATATATTAAGAGAATTCTGTTTTTTTAGATTTATAATTTTTCAGAACTTGTCTTTAACCCTTTGAGTACCAGCGACGCACATTATGCGTCGCCTATGTATGTAACCCACAGTACCAGAGACGCAATGGTTGCGTCCACCTTAATTACTCTTGTCCTATGGCATCTAGAGGGTACAGATTGGTATGGGAACTGCTTTAGGATCCCACGGCACAATACCGATGGTTGGAAACCCTCCAAGTCCAGCCGCGTGCGTGTGGGTGCGCGTGGGAGTGATTTTCCAGTATTTTGCATACCCATCACCCCATGTTAATTGTGACTATTACCTGCCCCCGAGGACCCCCAAATGACCTAGGTGAGCGGTTTTATATTGTTTTCCTTCATTACTAACCCATCCCATGTGTTTTCAGGGAAAACAAAAATGACAAGTGGCTGGTCCTGGAGTGTACTTTTTAATAAATCACTTGGGGTCCACCGGGTTAAAAGTTAAATCTCCAATTCTTCACAATTTTGTACATTATTACTCACGACTAATCTGTATGCTGGTTTGTAGTAATTTTACATGTTGCATGATTTACTTTGGTGGTTGGGCAAATTTGCAGGTTTTACTACTGTAGATGTACAGTATATAGAATTTTTACTAATATAAATAATGGAAGTCTATCTATTTATTGCCCGACGCCGTGATCGCCGAAGGGGTGGCCACTAACGAAAGGCCCTCATGCACCTCTCTCCCCAGTCAGTTGATGCCCCTCCTCCCAACCAGCACAGCCTTCACTCATATATTTCTGCACTCCATCCTTCCACCTCTCCCTCTCTGGAAGTACAGAAGCATAATTTAATCTTAAAATGTAGCTGACAGGATGTGCATATTCATTGCTTAGGTAGATGTTGTGTAAACTGAACTTGAGGCTGAATGCTAGTTACCTGGAGGTTATTCTGTGAATATTTGTTTTCCAACTTTGTGGCTGAATATTTACTGTAGGTTGTATCTGGATATTTACTGTAGGTTGTATCTGGATATTTACTGTAGGTTGTATCTGGATATTTACTGTAGGTTGAATCTGGATATTTACTGTAGGTTGTATCTGGATATTTACTGTAGG